>NW_020717539.1:43491-54869 GCF_900518725.1 Notechis scutatus | reverse complement strand
CTGCTTTGCCTGATTTTGGGTAAAAGTTGCTCTTTTTTAATAAAAAATTCAATATTTATATATTTATAATATTTACATACAAGCCATGCCCAGCCAGTCATATGACCACCAAGCCACACCCACAAATTAGACCACGTGCACAGAACCGCTTAGTGGTCCCTGGGATCTAAAATTATGAGTTTGGTGGTCCCTGAGGTCCAAAATGTTGGCAACCCCTATTCCTACCAGTATAGTATCACCCACAAATTTGGTAAGTTTCCCTTCTACTCCCTCATCTAAGTCTTTTATGAAGATTTTATTTTATTTATTTATTTATTTTGATTTGTCAATTGCTTACAAGATAATAGGTATAAGTATATACATAGTTATGAATAAATGAAATGGATACATATAAGAAAAATGAAAAGAAACAAGAGGACAGGGACGGTAGGCATGTTGTTGCGCTTATGCACGCCCCCTACAGACCTCTTAGGAAAAGGGTGAGGTCAATAGTAGACAGTCTAAGGTTAAAGTTTTTGGGGTAGAGTATTCCAGACATTAACCACTCTGTTGCTGAAGTCATATTTCCTGCAATCAAGTTTGGTGCAGTTAACCTTGGGTTTGTATCTATTGTGTGCTCTTGTGTTGTTATGGTTGAAGCTGAAGTATTCATTGGCAGGTAGGACATTGCAATGTATGATTTTTTATACCATACTTAGATCAGACCGAAGATGGCATAATTCAAGGTTTTCTAGGTCTAGAATTTCAAGTCTGGTGGCGTAAGGTATTCTACAGCGAGTAGAGGAGTGGAGAACTCTTCTTGTGAAATATTTCTGGACTTTCTCAACTGTGCTAATATCAGATACGTAATGTGGGTTCCAGACTGATGAGCTGTATTCGAGTATTGGTCTAGCAAATGTTTTGTATGCTCTAGTTAGTAGTGTGATATTACCAGAGAAAAAGCTACGTAGGATTAGGTTAACAACTCTTAATGCCTTTTTGGTTATGTAGTTACAGTGGGCTATAGCACTTAGATCATTAGAGATGAGTACTCCAAGGTCCTTTACAGAGCTTGGATCATCAACAAGGTCTTGACTATTCAGCTTGTATTTTATTTTCTGATTTTTTTGCCAATATGTAAGACAGAGCATTTATTTGTTGAGATTTGAAGTTGCCATTTGTTTGACCATTCTGATACATAGTCAAGGTCTTTTTGAAGGGTAGCAGTATTGTCTGTGGTATTGAACATCATCAGCAAAGAGAATGCAGTTGCTCTTAATGTGATCACAGAGGTCATTTATGTAGAGTATGAAGAGAGTTGGTCCTAGAACACTGCCTTGTGGGACACCACTATTGACAGGTACAGAATTTGATAGGACACTCCCAATTTTGACCATTTGTTGTCTGTTTGACAGGAATGCTTCTATCCAGTTATGCAGTTGTCCAGAGATATCATAAGATTTTAGTTTTAGGAGTAGTTTGTCATGTACCACTGAATCAAAGGCTTTACAGAAGTCTATGTAGATTGTGTCTATTGTTTTGCCTTGATCGAGTTGTGTAGTCCATATGTTTTTGCAGTGTAAGAGTTGCAGATTACAGGATAGTTTTTTCCTGAAACCAAATTGTTTATTGGAGAGTAGGTTGTTTGTCTCTAAGTGGAGGATAATG
Organism: Notechis scutatus; assembly: GCF_900518725.1. The sequence goes on along the minus strand of NW_020717539.1, from coordinate 53,222 downwards.
GATTGGTTAATAATTGATTCCATGACTTTACAGGTGATGCAGCATAAGGAGATTGGTCTGTAATTTTCAACTAGGCTGGGGTCTCCCTTTTTGAAGATGGGGATGACCATGGCTTGTGACCATAGGTTAGGCAAGGAGCTGGTCCTGAAAGATTTTTCAATGATTATGCTTAGAGGTTCTGCTATAGCAGTGGATAGCTTTTTAAAGAAGTAGGCACATATTCCATCCGGTCCAATAGATAGAGATGGTTTTAGATTGCGTAGTACTTTTTCAACATTGTCTTCTGTAAAAGATGTTGAAGAGTATTGGGTCTAAGACAGAACCTTGTTGTACCCCACTGCTTACTTCCCTCCATGTAGATATAGTACCATTAAGGACTACTTGTTGAGTACAATTTGTCATCAAATCCATCTGATAGTGATGCTATCTATCTCACTTTTTTCTAGCTTACCAAAAAGTAGATTGTGGTTTACTTTGTCGAATGCCTGAAGTCTAAAATAAAATGTTGCTAGTGATTATGAGAGATGGTACATGGATCTACAAGCCCTTCAACCAACCACAGGATTGTTGTTCAGTGACAGACAACATCCAGTGGAAAAAATCCTCCTGGAAGAAAAACCTAAATCACAAAGGTTTCTTGATAAGAGAAGAAAACCACTGTCTTGTTTACCTAATATTCGAAAGAACGTTCAACTATGTCATCTCCACACTTTAACAGTTCTACAGTATTTATCATCATCCCTACCAACTTTGGATACTACCTTCTTCTGTTGGACTCTGGTTCCTCAGCATTGTCTCGTCTCTGAAACCTTGGAAACTGCCCATTCTCAGAGCTTTGCTCTCAACCAATCCCACCCCGCTCTTATAACTATTTGATCTGTATGTGACTCTCCTCAGAATTATACTAATTAAAGAAAGGAGCTTTAATCCTTTCTTCTTTTTAAGTGCACAGTCTATTCACAGAGAGCTTAAAGTAGATTGCAATTTTTTTTGTGCCATGCACAGAACGAAGAGGTGCTGGACTAACTTCATTTTCAGATGCAAACAAGATGCTGTGGCATTTTTCAGCTTGGGGCAGTGGCACCTTTCTCTTGTCAATTTCACGGAGTTGTTTCAGATTCTCTGTGAGACTTCAACTTCTCCAGGAAGACCCATCATTTATTAAAAGATTTTAATTTGAGAGTTAAAATACAGCACTAGAAAAAACAAACAAGTAAAGAAACAAGAACAGAACAAAGTAAATGGGAGAAAAAACAAAAATAGCTTAATTAAAAAGAAAAATGCACATACGTGAACTATCGGTACTGCTTTATAAGGCCTTAGTAAGACCACATTTAGAATACTACATCTAATTTTGGTCATCATGTTATTAAAAAGATGTAGAGCCTTTGAAAAAAAGTCCAGAAAAGAGCAGCCTCTTCTCCAAAGCAACAGAAGGCAAGACAAGAAACAATGAATGGAAATTAATCAAGGAGAGAAGCAACCTGGAATTAAGGAGGAATTTCCTAATTGTGAGAACAATTAATCAGTGGAATCGCTTGTCTTCAGAAGTTGTGTGTGTTCCATCACTGGAGGTTTTTAAGAAGAGACTGGACAATCACTTGTCTGAAATGGTATAGGATCTCCTGCTTGAGTAGGGGGGTGGACTAGAAGACCTCCAAGGTCCCTTCTAACTCTACTCTGATTAGAAAACTAGTTGATTGGTCCCTTCCAACTGTTATTCTATCTGTTTCCTCCCCACCCAGTTAAACTGATAAATACATTTCAACATTAGTAGTTTTTTTTCCCCCTTGTGAAACAGTCTACAATATATAAGCTTCTATAACTCTATTTACCCAAGCAATTTGACCTATCTGCTGTCTATTGTAAAAATAAATAAATAGGTAAATCCAACAGCAGAAACTAACTACAAAATACTCTGTTAATAAATGCACTATTGTGTTTTACTTGTAGAAAGTCTGCAGCTGTTTCCATTTCTAGCTTAACCACCAGACTGTCTCTGGTCCACCTAGGATCAAATCTTTCAGAAATTCCTTTCAAAATGATTGCCAATGATGACATCATGCCTTCTCAAGGGGAGGAAAATGGCAGCCATTGGCCGCCGACTTTCATTTTCAGTTCTTCTCTCTCAGCAAACACCCTGTTAAGTTTCCCAGAAACAGGAGCTCCTTGAGTCCAGGAGACTGAGATGATATCTGCAACTGTTATGACCCGGGCCGGCATGGCACAAAGGCAACACAGTCAGATAATCAACAAGAGTCCCTTTATTATCTCCAACTTTGTCCCCAATGTCCAAAGTACCTTCTGGATGGAGAAGAACTCTCCCAGGAACAGCCTTTGACTGCACAAAGTTAAGTCCAAAACATGGTCAACATAAACTGTAACTTAAACTCCAAACAAGCCAAACTGAAGTAATTAGTTTGGCAAGGCAGGAGCAAGAATTTCAGACTTGAAGGTACGGCAAAACTCACATGGTTGGGAAGATGCCAGGGACACAGATAAGCTATGACAACACAGGATAAAGTCACATTTGATCCCAACTGCCTGCCACACGCAACCTGACTTTCTTATCAACTGTCTTCCCAGCTGTGGCTAATGAAGGGAATCAGGGCCCTTTCCTCCCCCATAAGCCACACAACCCACGTTGCTCTCTTCTCCATTTCTCCCTGCATGCCCTAGGTTGAAGAGGGGGTGGGCCTGGTTCTTCCTCTGAACTCCCGTTCCCTTGTTCTATCTCTTCCCTGCTCTGCTCAGCTGGACTTTGCCCTTCCACAGCCTCCTCCACAGCCAACAGAGCCACACTCCCATTCCCTGTCAGCTGTCCGGCTTCCTCCTCAGATTCAGACTCTGACAGGAGCATGACAACAACTATACCTCATAGCCAAAGGTGGAATTAGAACTCATGGTCTCCTGGTGATTGGCCCAATGTCACCAGCTGATTTTCATGCCTAAAGCATGACTAAAATTCACCATCTCCCAGTGATTGGCCCCAAATCATCCAACTGACTTTTGTGCCTAGGATGGGACTAGAACTCACCATCTCCTTGTGATTTCCACAAAGTCACCCAGCCAGTTTTCATGTTTAAGGCAGGACTAGAATTCACCATCTCCTGGTGATTGGCCCAAAGTCACCCAACTGACTTTCACACCTAAAGCATTTCTAGGCCAGCATGTTAACCCCTACCCCAAATGCCTTTTCTTAGAGAGACTTTACTCAGAGGCGCTCAGAGCTGAAGAAGTTTCTTGGATGAGAAGCAAAACATCTTCAAAGAAAAAACGGAAACCCCAGTTGCCTCTTGAAAAAGCACCTTTGACCTTTGAACTGTGACCTGGATGACTGAGGATCTCCATAGACATTTGCCTTTTCATATATTTATAGTGCACCCACATGCATTGTATCTTTTCTTTTTATGTACACTGAGAGCTTATGCACCAAGACAAATCCCTTGTATGTCTAATCACCCTTGGCCAATAAAGAATTCATCCATCCATCCATCCATTCATTGTCTCCAATCTCTTCTACCCACAATCACAAAATATATATTGAATTGTCCAAACCAATCTGGGCCCCTTTTGACTCACTTCTTTTGAAGAAGAACTACTCCATTTCGATCCCTCCTTCCCCCCCCCCCCCCCTAAAAGACTGTAAATACGAAAAGAGAAAGTCCTGGATTGAACCGAGATGAAAAATGCCACTGAATTGGAAGGGTGAATTATAACAATTGGTTTCTTTCCAGAAGCAGCGAAGGCCTCTGCTTTCATCTTCTCCTACAAGATGGGGAGAACATTTTTAGTTTCAGAAATAACAAGATGTGAGCTTTCCACTCAAAACTCAAATGTCAGCTTGCAAGCAGGGGAGGGAAAAATACAACATAATAGAGTGAACCAAGAAGAAGAAGACGAAGAAGAGGGAAAAACAGAACGAGATTTGACTCCAAGGCACCCAAATTGAATTAAAGGTTTCCAGGGAAGTCAGTTTTCCTTGGGGCTAAGGTGCCATTAAAGGTTTTTGTGTCTCTTTTGCAGTATAATTCTAATATGGCACAAAGTCGACGGGCACAACAGCAGCAAAACCAAACAATGCACACACTCTAACACACACAGCAGTGGATTTTATTTCCATTTTTTCTTTTTAAATGAAGACAAGTTTTGATTCACAATTCTACCATTGTGAAATAGCAGGAGAATGCTCAGTATCAGTGCCAGATTGGAATTTATTTGTTTGTTTATTCATATCACATCTTTATTATTTTTATAAATAACTCAAGGCGATAAATGTATCCCAGATACCTTCCTCCTCTTAATTCCCATGACAACAATCCTGTGTGGTGAATTGGGGCTGAGAAGGAGTGATTGACCCAAAGTCACCCAGCTGGCTTGTATGGCTACAATGGGACTACAACTCACCATCTCCTGGTGATTGGTCCAAAGTTACCCAGCAAACTTTCATGGATGGGGCAGCACTACAACTCACCATCTCCTGGTGATTGCACTACCATTACTATTAATCTTCTCATTACTCCTTATCACCCATCTCCTCCCACTTGTGATTGTAGGACTGTAACTTTGTCGCTTGTATCTTTATGATTTATGTTGAATGTTTCCTAGTATGATTTGATTGTTGATTATACCCTATGACTATCATTAAGTGTTGTATGTTATGATTCTTGATTCTTAACAAATGTATCTTTTCTTTATGTATACTGAGAGTATTTACACCAAGACAAATTCCTTGTATGTCCAATCACACTTGGCCAATAAAGTATTCTATTCTATTCTATTCTATTCTATTCTATTCTGTTCTGTTCTGTTCTGTTCTGTTCTGTTCTGTCCTATTCTATTCTGATTGGCCCAAAGTCACTCAACCGATTTTCATGCCTATGGCGGAACTACAACTCACCATCTCCTGGTGATTGAGCCAAAGTCACTTGGCCCAAAGTCACTTGGCCCAAAGTCAGCTTTCATGCCTAAGGCAGAACTAGAACTCACCATTTCCTACTTTTTGGCCTGATGCCTTAACCACTAGACCAAACTGGCCAATATTTAATTTTCTCAAGGCAGGCTCTGCTTACTATGCGCTTCTGTTGCAAGAGAAGAAAACTGGAAACCGGTTTGCGTTGCTCTTTTGAAAGACCTCGTTTTACCCGAGACCGTAATGCCAGTCAAAACGCTGACCCTTTGAAATGAAAGGATTAACATTTTTATCGATTCAAAGCGAAGACTGGGTGGTTTGCAACGAAGCATGAGAAATTCCATCTTATCGAGGGGTAGGCATTATTTTTTAAAGACTTTAATTCTACCCCCCTTAAAGGAAGCATTATGGATTGCCAAAAAAAAAAAAAAGGTTACTGCTCCATTAAACGTAGATTTTTTCCAATCTTTAAGCTGCTGGCAGACCCATATGAAAACCCCCTGAGTCATGTTTTTTTTCAATTTAGTTTGTTAATAGCTTGCCTTTCATAAAACCATCACGGCCAATCACAGAAATACCTAAATCAATAGCCTGATGCAGGCCAGCTTCTGAGAAATGAGTTTTCAAATAAATATATATACTGTTGAGCGATGTTTGGGTGGCATCAAATTTAAATGCTCACTCAGGAAGCGTAATTAATGGTCCCAAATTTTATTTCCGGTCTATTAGTTTTGGAGCTTGGAATATCACACCTGGAATGCTGCATCCAGTTCTGATCACCATGATATATGTAAAAAAAGAGGCTTTGACCCTGGAAAGAGTACAGAGAAGAGCAACAAAGATGATTAGGGGATTGGAGGATGAAACATATAAAGAACCTTTTCTGGAACTAGATATGTCTAATTTAATAAAAAGAAGGACTAGGAGTTACATGATAGCAGTATTCCAATATCTCAGGGGCTGTCACAAAGAAGAAGGAGGCAAGCTATTCTTCAAAGCACCTGAAGGCAGGAGAAGAAGCAACAGGTGGAAACTAAACAAGGAGAGAAGAAACCTAGAACTAAGGAGAAATTTCCTGACAGTTAGAACAATTAATCAGTGGAACAACTTGCTTCCAGAAGCTGTAAATGCTCCAACACTGGAAGTTTTAAAGAAGAGATTGAATAACCTGAGTCTGTCTGAAATGGTATAGGGTTTCCTGCCTAAGCCGGAGGTTGGACTAGAAGACCTCCAAGGTCCCTTCCAACATTCTATTCTATTCTATTCTATTCTATTCTATTCTATTCTATTCTATTCTATTCTATTCTATTCTATTCTATTCTATTCTATTCTATTCTACTCCACTCCACTCCACTCCACTCCACTCCATTCCATTCCATTCTGTTCTTCATTCTATTCTATTCTATTCTATTCTATTCTATTCTATTCTATTCTATTCTATTCTATTCTATTCTATTCTATTCTATTCTATTCTACTCTACTCTACTCTACTCTACTCTACTCTACTCTACTCTACTCTACTCTACTCTACTCTACTCTACTCTACTCTACTCCACTCCACTCCACTCCACTCCACTCCACTCCACTCCATTCCATTCTGTTCTTCATTCTAATATTCTATTTCTATTTCTATTTCTATTATTTCTATTTCTATTTCTATTTCTAAATTAACAGCTCTAAGCATACAGCTCTTATAAGCAGAATCTTGAATGACGTGAAGCGAGTCAGGACAATCATTTATCTGAAATGGTATAGGAGTTCCTGCTTGAGCAGGGGGTTGGACTAGAAGACCTCCAAGGTCCCTTCCAATTATATAATTCTGACTTCTCTCAAATGCATACGTTCTTGCAGGCCTTGGTGATGATACCGATGTTCCCTACAGAAAAGGAAAGTCCAGATGTTGTCCTCCAATGTTTTTTTTTAACCAGTGTTTTTTTTAATCTGCCTAGATTTTGTCACAGTCCTGGATATTATGAATGCTCTGCTAAATTACATTGCAATAAAATATTCTTTGTTCCATACCAAAGAAGCATTCCCTTTCCTGTCCCAAAGGCGCTTTTTCCAAAAGGCAACTAGACTGTCTTGGTTGTTTTGTCCTTGAAAACATTTATCTTCTCATCCAAAAAGCTTCTTCAATTCTGCTTTTCTTGCGTCATTTGCAGAATAAAATGCAAGACTTTAAAAATTATCTGTGAGAACCTTGAATAAGTAGGAAGGGAAATTTGCTTGCAACTGACCTCTAAGGTTTCTTCTATGAGCATGCTCACTGTGTATAGGCTTTCTGTGATGACCCGGGGCATGGCACAAAGGCAACACAGCCAGAATAATAAGTAAGGGTCCGTTTATTAGCTCCAACTTTGCCCCCAATATACCGGTTACCTTTCGTTCTGGAGAAAAACTCTCCCAGAAACCTGCAACAGCCTTTGACTACAGATATTCCAGTCCAAAACATTATAAACAGAAAACTTTAAACAATGAATTCAGCAAGACAAGATAAGGTAATAAATCCGACAGGGCAAGATAAGGAGTTCCAGAAGTGAAGTAACATAGCAGTAAATCAAACCAGTTGTGAGGATGCCAGGAACTCACATAACAGCAGCCAACATGAGATAAACACAATGTTTGTTCCCAACAAATGCCCCTCCCAACTTTCTCTGCTTTAAACTCCCTCCCTAGGTGTGCCTTGTGAAGTGAATCAGGGCCTTTCCTCTCTTCGTAAGCCACTCAAACCACGTTGCTTCTCTGTTCTTCCCTGTGCACCCTAGGATAAAGAGGGGGCAGGCCTGGCTCTTCCTCCGAACCCCCTCTCCCTTGTTCTACCTCTTCCCTGCTCTGTCCAGTCTGACTTTGCCCTTCCCTGGTTTCCTCCAAAGCCAATGGAGCCACTTTCCTGCTCCCTGTCAGCTGTTCATCTTCCTCCTTGGATTCAGACTCCAATGGGAGAATGACACTTTCTCTTTGACTACCTTGAGCAATCATGTGATTGCAAAGGTCAGGGGAACATCAATATTCAACCTGAAGAATGAATTTGAAGGAAGGCTGGGCTGAGGGCCTTTGTAAGCAAATCCATTTTCATTGGTTTTTTTTTTAAAAAAAAAAAATTCATAGAATCCAAGGACTGAAAGGGACCTTGGAGGTCTCCTAGTTTAGCCTCCTAACCAAGGCAGGAGTCCTTATACTATCCTGGAAAAATGGCTGACCAATCTTTTGTTGAAAACCTCCAGCGATGGAGCACCCACAACTCCAGGAGGCAAGCTATTCCATTGATTGATTGTCTGTAAGTGGGATAATCACATTGAGGAGGAAGGAGAAGGAGAAGAAGATAGAAGGAGAAGGAGATAGAAGAAGGAAAGGAAGGAGAATCTGCCAACATCTAGAAACAAGTAAAGTCATAACTAGCAGTCAGCATGGATTTGTTAAGAACAGATCATGCCAAACCAATCTTATTTCATTCTTCAACATAGTGATGAAATTAGTAGACCAGCAAAATACTGTGGACATAATATATTTAGATTTCAGCAAGGCATTCGACAAAGTATACCACAACCTACTTCTTAGTAATCTAGAAAAAAGTGGAATAGATAGCACCACTATTAGATGGACTCGCAATTGGCTGGCAAACCATACTCAATGAGTAGTTCTTAATGGGTCTAAGTCTACATGGAGGGAAGTAAGCAGTGGGGTGCCACAAGGTTCCGTCTTAGGCCCAGTACTCTTCAATATCTTCATTAATGACTTAGATGAGGGAATAGAAGGGGAACTTAGCATATTTGCAGATGATACAAAGCTGTCAGGAATAGCTAACGCCCAAGAAGATAGGCTCAACATCCAGATGGATCTTGACAGACTAGAACACTGGGCTATATCTAACAAAATGAAATTCAAGGTAGAGAAAAGTAAAGTTTTACACTTAGGCAAGAAAAACCAAAAGTACACATACAGACTGGATGAAACCAGGCTCAATAGTAGTAACTGTGAGAGGGATCTTGGAGTTTTAGTGGACAACCAGCTAAATATGAGCCAGCAGTTTGCAGCAGCAGCCAAAAAATCTACTGCAATCCTAAATTGTATTAACAGAGGGATACAATCAAGATCAAGGGAGGTTCTAATATACTATATAAAACCTTAGTAAGACTGCATCCAGTTTTGTTCACCACATTACAAAAAAGATGTTGAAACTCTAGAAAAAGTACAGAGAAGAGCAACCAGGATGATTAGGGGACTGGAGACTAAGGCATACAAAGAACGGTTACAGGAACTGGGCTTGGCTAGTCTAGTAAAGAGAAGGTCCAGGGGAGATATGATAGCAGTCTTCCAATATTTGAGGGGCTGCCACAGAGAGGAGGGGGGTCAAGCTATTTTCTAAAGCACTTTTGAAGGCCAGACAAGGAATAATGGATGGAAACTGAACAAGGAGAGATTTAACCTGGAAATAAGGAGAAACTTTCTGACAGTGGGAACAATCAACCCATGGAACAGTTTGCCCTTGGAAGTTGTGGGAATGCCATCACTTGAGACTTTCAAGAAGAGATTGGACTGCCATTTGTCAGAAATGGTGTAGGGTCTCCCACTTGGGTGGGGGTTGGACTAGATGACCTATAAGGTCCCTTCCAACTCTGATTATCTGTTATTGGAAAAGTAGAAGGAGAAAGAAGGGAAGGAGAAGGAGAAGGGGAGAGAGAGGAAGAAGCAGGAAAAGGGGAAGGAAGAGGAGACAGAAGGAGAAGGAGGGGACAGAATGGGAAAGAGAAGGAGAAGGGGAAGGAGGGGAAGGAGGAGGGGAAGGGGGAGGAAGGGAAGGAGAAGGCGAAGGGGAGAG
>NW_020717539.1:12664-27350 GCF_900518725.1 Notechis scutatus | reverse complement strand
ATAGAATATAGAATATAGAATAGAATAATGAAATGAAGAATAGAATAGAATAGAATAGAATAGAATAGAATATAGAATATAGAATATAGAATATAGAATAGAATAATGAAATGAAGAATAGAATAGAATAGAATAGAATAGAATAGAATAGAATAGAATAGAATGGAATGGAATGGAATGGAATGGAATGGAATGGAATGGAATGGAATAGAATAGAATAGAATAGAATAGAATAGAATAGAATAGAATAGAATAACAGAGTTCAAAGAGACATTGGAGGTCTTTTAGCCCCCTGCTTAGGCAAGAAACATTACACCACTTCAGACAAAATGGTTATCCAATCTCTTCTTAAAAATATCCAATGTTAGAACATTCACAACTTTGGAGGCAACTCGTCCTTCTGGTTAATGGTTCTCACTCTTCTTGATTAGTTTCCATCCTTTGCTTCTTGTCCTGCCCTCAGGTGCTTTGGAGAATAGCTTAACTCCCTCTTCTTTGTGGCAGTCCCTCAAATATTGAAACACTGCTATCATGTCACCCCTAGTCCTTCTTGTCTCTAGACTGGCCATACCCAATTCCTGCAGCCGTCCATACGAGCTGCACAAAACAGTCTCGCACAAAAATCCTCAGCCAATTTTTCCAGGTGTGTGTTTTTCTTTTCTTTTTTCTCCCAGACACGCAAAAAAAAAAAAAAGTGAGAAAAAACTGCTCGCCGCTCCATTTCCTTGCCACATGAGAGAACATTTCGCTTCCCTGGAGGTTTGCTTGGTGAGGATGCATGGGCTAGTTTCTTCTCTCAAATAAGCCTATTATGCAAAGATTGAAACATTAGGATTAATTATGCCCAGATCGGAACGCAAAACCTAATGAAAAACATACATCTCTCTCTCTCTCTCTCACTCTCTCGTGGGCTGGATTCCCCAAGGAGAGCTTGAAAAAAATTAACTTTGACAGTTTGGGTGCTCTGCGGCAGATTGGATGGGTGATGTCAAGTACATTCACGAAGAGGCATTTGGTATATGTGTGTGTGTGTGTGTTTTCCAACCCAGATAAAAACATGAACAACAAAACCAGAAATGAAAGGGCCCTGGAAGGCATCAATCCGTCATCTGAAACAGATAGTCCTCAACTTATGACTGGAATTGAGCCCCAGATTTATGTTGCTCAGTGAGACATTTGTTTTGTCCCATTTTACAACTTGTCTTGCTTGCCGCAGTTGTTAAGGGAATTGTTCTGACCTGGGCTTCCCTAACAGCACAAAGCCGATTCCTCATCCCGATAAACCCCTTTTGTTTAGTTTACAGTGAATTCCTCTCCAGCAAAGTCTCGGCCAACAGCCTTTCAAGATAGTTCACAATTACAGACCTTTAATCAGGCTTGGGGAGCTGCCAGGCTGATATCTTTCAGTTGCCACACTGTAGCAGGCAATAATTAGCAAGAATGCAGGAATAGATCTTCACCCTAATGAACTACTTGTCTCCTGTAAAGCCCCACTCCCCTTTCGCTCCTCTTTTATTCCCTATAGGAGGGGCAATTCATCATCCACCTGTGGCTTTACTCCCAAGTTGACTCTTGCTCCTTATCTGTTCCACTCTTCTGGCAGCTCTGTGCATGTGCACACTGGGAACAGGCTCCAGCTGTTCTTCTGCCCCACTGATCTCCGACTCTGAAGGCAGCTGATAACTGTCAGACGGCCCTGGCCCCATCTCTGCCTCCGATGAGACCTTGTCAGAGCCTTCCCCAGACTCCAGGACCAGCCCATGTTCCTCCCCAAACCTCCTCACTGTCCGAGTCTGCCGCCAGCTCCAATGGTCCCTGGCAGGCTACAACAGGAATCATTGTGGTTCTTAAGTCAGCAAGAATCCGTTGTTAAGTGAATCCAGCTTCCCCATTGACTTTGCTTCTCAGAAGGTCGCAAAAGTTGATCACATGACCCCAAGACAGCACAATCGTCATAAATATGAATCAGTTGTCAAGCATCTGAATGTTGCTTGCCTGACCCTGAGGATGCTGTAATGGTCACAAGTGTGAAAAGACGGTCATAAGTCCTTTTTCTCAGTGCCATTGCAACTTTGAATGCTCACTAAATGAACTGTTGTAAGTCAAGACTACCACTATTCTTTCTCTGACTTGCATCTGTATGCCTCATCCCTGATTTTTAGTGGCACGCAGATCCGTGTTTGATAGATCTGTAAACAAGCTGAACATCAAAAAGATACTGATACATCTTCAGCTTGAGCAGTGGGTTGGACTAGAAGACCTCCAAGGTCCCTTCCAACTGTGTTATTCTGCTAAGATCCACCACTGGAACTGAGTCAGGAAAATTGGGGAAACATGCTTAGATATTAAACTCACCCAACAGAGTAGGAAGCTGTGGGTTATGTATGTATGTTTGCATTCATTCATTCACCCATTTCATTCATTTGTCTATCCATGCATCCATTCAATTATTTTTATCTTGCCTTTATTATTTATACAAATAACTCAAAACAATGAATATATCAAACACACTTTCTTCTTCTTGTTTTCTTCACAACATCTCCCCACTGTGAGATGAGTTGGGCTGAGAGACCATGACCCAAAGTCACCCAACTAGTTTTCATGCCTAAGGTGGAACTAGAATTATCTCTCTCACGGTGATTGGACCAAAGGCACCCAGCTGGCTTTCATGCCTAAGGCAGGACTAGAACTCACTGTCTCCTGGTGATTGGTCCAAAGTCAATCAGCCGGCTTTCATGGGTAAGGCGGATCTTAAACTCACAGTTTCTAGATTTGAGACTTAACTGCTACAACAAACTACTTATAGTGGTTTAACTGAGATAGAGAGAAAGATAGCCAGGTTCACATGAATTAGTTTATAAATGTCTAAAGATGTCCACATCTCGGTCTCTAAATGGACACATCACTATGTCTAGTCAAAAGCCGCAGAGAATAACATCTTCCTTGACAATGGATTCTACAGTTAGGACCTTACAAAGAAATTAATTTGATCCATAAATGAGATCTAGACAGGCTTTCATAACTGCAGCCAGGAAATGTGAGTCTCTATTTGGAGCAAATCTTAATAAAAAGTTAGTCACATTCATTTTCCCCCCTCCATAACTGAAACAAATCGAAAATAATAATAAACAACCACAATAGTACAGGGTTCCTCTCTCTTCTGGCCTGAATCACTCCATTATGCTGTGCGGCGTCAGTTCTAAATTTTGGTTTGAAGGCAAATAGAATAAATATTTGAATTAAATAGATGTTCTGATATGGATTAAGGAACTGGGCCGAATAATCACATTGTGCATGCTTCTGAACCGAGTTAATAATTTGAAATGTCTTTTGTTTACTCCCTTGCAGCAGGAATAGTTCAGGTTGTCCTCAACTTACGACCACAATTGAGCCCAACCTTTCTGTTGCTAAGTAAGACAGTGGCTTTTGCCTCATTGTATGCCTTATCTTGTTGCCATTGTAAGGGGAATCAATGCAGTTGTTCAGTTAGTGACCTGGCTGTTAAGTGAGCCTGGCTTCTCCATTGGCTTCGCTTGTCAGAAGCTCACAAAAGGGAATCACGTGACCCTGGGATGCTGCAGCCGTCATAAATATGAGTCAGTGGCCAAGTGTCCAGATTTTGATCATCATGACTATCGGGGTGCTGTAATAGTCATAACTGTGAAAACCAGGAATAAGTTACTGTCTTTTCAGTGCCATTGTAAGTTGGCACTGTCAACTAAAAGAATGTTTGAAAGTCGACTACCTGTAATATGAATTCTCCAAGAAATTTTGACCAACCCCTCTCCCTTAGTGGAGAAAGAAAGAAAGAAAGAAAGAAAGAAAGAGAGAGAGAGAGAGAGAGAGAGAGAGAGAGAGAGAGAGAGAGAGAGAGAGAGAGAGAGAGAGAGAGAGAAGAAGAAAGAAAGAGAGAGAGTATAGAGGTAGGTAGGTAAATAGATAGATAGATAGATAGATAGATAGATAGATAGATAGATAGATAGATAGATAGATAGATAGATAAAAATAGATGACAGATGGATGGATGGATGATAGGTAGGTAGAGAGGTATGTAAATAGATAGATAGATAGATAGATAGATAGATAGATAGATAGATAGATAGATAGATAGACAGACAGATATGAGAGAGATATGTAAGTAGATAGAGAGGTAGGTAAATAGGTAGGTGAGTGGGTGGGTGGTTGGATGGATGGATGGATGGAGCCACCAATAGAAGATAATATTTGTAGCTCAGGGTTGAACTGCGACATCCTGGGTGCATGCTGATGGCTTCCTTGCAGATATTAAGTTTCCATGACCGAACTAGGTAACATCATCAGTGCCAGGAGAAGCTGGGTTTCTTTTCTGTTTATAGTCAGTAACAAGCTACTGTGTGTAAACAAGGAGCAAACCCCCTATCCACTAGCACTGGTGATGTCATCTAGTTGGGAAATGCATCCTCTGCAAGGATCACCCAGCTCTGAGAGCACCAAGGGTGGCACATAATAAGGGTGTAGGAGGAGAGAACAGGAAAGATGGAATTGGTCCACTCCACGAAGCTTGCGTATCTTCAGAGTACTTGACAAATGTACTCCACTAGCAGGATTAGAAGTAGCACGCCATCTCTTGATTTGGGTTTTATGCCAGGCATCCTCCAGGTTGTAGACTCTTTAGGACAATAACGTTCTCCTTCCAGTTCAGTGGCTGCTTTGTCCATCTTGAAATAATCTCAGACTCTTCCGAGTTTATCCCAGCCAGTCATCCTTAACCTGGGTATAAGAAAGGGAAGGGAACCGAGTGGTAAACGCCAAATGAAAGAAACAAAGGCGTTAAACTACTTTCTATTCTGAAACACATTCGCTCATTTTCTTCAGACGCTGGAACATTCTGGATCCATTCAAGCGTTCTAATTTTTTAATCTTCTTTTCTACACAAGAATAATTAGCACAATATGCTTATGGTTTAAAAGGATTTCTTTGTCTGTGGGACTAATTCAGAACATTATTTTCTGATTCTCTCTTTCTCTCTCCCTCCCTCCCTCCTCCCCAACACAGAACACAACAGAATAACAGAGTTGGAAGGAACCTTAGAGGTCTTCTAGTCCAACCCCCTGCTTAGGCAGAAGACCCTCTACCATTTCAGACAAAGGGTTGTCCAATCTTTTCTTGAAAACCTCCAGTGATGGAGCAGCCAGAACTTTTGTAGGGAAGTCCTTCCACTGGTTATTTGTTCTCACTGTTATTTGTTCTCCTTAGTTCCAGGTTATTTATTCTCCTTAGTTCCAGGTTGTTTCTCTCCTTGATTAGTTTCCATCCATTGTTTCTTGCTCTGCCTTCAGGTGCTTTGGAAAATAAATAGACACCCTTCTTCTTTGTGGCAGCCCCTCAAATACCGGAAGACTGCTATCATGTCACCCCTAGTCCTTCTTTTCTCTAGACTGGGCATACCCAATTTCTGCAACCGTTTCTGTGAGTTATGATATTGGAACAAAGCAACTGATCAAGGATGGAGCTATAAGAGCACCAAAGAGGCGCCCATCCTCAAAGCCATTCCAAAAATTCAAAAAAAAAAAAAAATTGATGAACTGTACAAGGGTGAGAGGGCTAGAAAGATGGGGAAACTGCTGGGTTTGTGCAGGAATATTGAGATCCAGCTTTGCTTACACTGTAACCACTTAGTAAAAATAATATTTTGCTCCAAAAACAGGGTAGAGGATTTTTCTTTCCGAAATGTGCAAGTGGTCAAGATTGAACCATTTTTGAATTTTTCGAGTTTTTTGGTTTTCGAATTGGCCAAAAAAAAAAAAAAAAAAATGGGGGGAGGGAAGGGCAGGGTTGGGATTCTACCAGTTTGCACCTATTCGCTAGAACCGGTTGTTAACATTCTAAGCAGTTCAGAGAACCGGTTGTTAGAAGAAATTACTGGCCTAATCCTGTAAGGAAGGCAGGAAGGAAACATTCTGGTGTTGCTTACAGAAACTGCCTCTCCATTAACCCTTATTACATTCTTGGCAGGACTAGACTTCCTGTCTCAGGAACTTCTCTGGAGTTATTTTTCCCTCCTTTGCTGGTACTTTGCTTGTGTGGAGTGACCATTCAAAGTTACAATGGCACTAAAAAAAGTAACATGACCATTTTTCACACTTATGACTGTTGCAGCATCCCCACAGTCATGAGTGGCCAGGCAAGGAGATGCATGCCTCGATGTGAGTGATATTGAGTTGGCCACGCCCAGCCAATAACATGACCACCAAGCCATGTCTACCCAGTCACATGACCACCAAGCCACGCCCACCACCTAAGCTACACCCACAGAACCGGTTGTTAAAAATTTTGAATCCCACCCCTGGGGTAAGGTGTGATAGAATGCAGGTGCTCCAAAGACAGACCATGAGAGCCAAGAATACACCAAGGTTGCTGGTATGTGATAAAGAAATGAACTGTTCTCAAAACAAAAGGACGATTCATAATTGGACCATGTGAACATGGTTGGGGAGAAAGGGAAGCTACTGTTTAACCATGCAAGCATTACGCGAGAAAACCAGAGCTCTGGTTTCGATTCTTCAGTACCAAAATGCTGTATCCAATAAAGTATTGCTTTCAGGAATGTCTATGGAGCTTCCAAGTCATCCAGGTCATGGTTGTCCCAAAGGTGCTTTTTTCAAGAGGCAACTGGACTTTCTGTTTTTTTCTTTTGAAGATGTTTTGTTTCTCATCCAAGAAGCTTCTTTAGCAGCAGCAGCCAAAAAAGCTAATGCAATCCTAAGTTGCATTAAGAGAGGGATACAATCGAGATCAAGTGAAGTACTAATACCACTCTATAAAGCCTCAGTAAGACCACACCTAGAGTACTGCATCCAGCATTGTTCACCACATTATAAAAAGATGTTGTGATTCTCGAAAAAGTACAGAGAAGAGCAACCAGGATGATTAGGGAACTGGAGACTAAAACATATGAAGAATGGTTACAGGAACTGAGTATGGCTGGTCTAATGAACAGAAGGACCAGGGGAGACAGGAGGGCAGTCTTCCAATATTTGAGGGGCTGCCACAAAGAGGAGGGAGTCAAGCTATTTTCTAAAGCGCCTGTAGGCCAGACAAGGAATAATGGATGGAAACTGAACAAGGAGAGATTCAACCTGGAAATAAGGAGAAACTTTCTGACTGTGAGAACAATCAACCAATGGAACAACTTGCCCTTGGAAGTTGTGGGAGTACCATCACCTGAGACCTTCAAGGAGAGATTGGACTGCCATTTGTCAGAAATGGTGTAGGGCCTCCCACTTGAGTGGGGGGTTGGACTAGATGACCTATTAGGTCCCTTCCAATTCTGATTATCTGTTATCTGTAACCTATCTTCAGCTCATCACCCAGCCACGAATAGTGAGGTAGAGCAAACTAATCAGCTTATCCAACAATATTTCATGTGCTCTTGCACCTACAGCCAAGACAACTGGTCATCGTTATTGCCCCTTGCAAAATTTTCTTATAACAACTCACTCCACACTTTGATTTCAATGACACCATTTCAAGCTCTGACTGGATGGTGGGAATGATTTATGCTCCTTGCCAATCATTTGCATTCTTTTAGCAGGTGGTTAAGGTCACCTCGAGGTTCATCTGTGTTCTCAGGGTCCCCTGAGCAGTGCAAATGGCTGCAGGATGTTTTCTGCCCTGTGTCCCTTCACTGTTGAAGATGGAATGCAGGCTGTTAGGGATGAGTTTGTCTTGTATGAATCTCAAACTGAAGTGCAAATGGTTCCTGTAGTGTGCAATCATTTTAAATCGTATTTTATTCCAATTTAATTCTAAATTATATTTTATCCAATTACAATTTAAATTGCTTTTTATCAAATTTTAGTAAAAATTGTTTCTGGGACTTTGCACTTTGATATGGTACAAGGGCTAATCAATCAATCAATCAATCAATCAATCAATAAAAATAGCCTGCAATTTTTCTGGAAATTAGCACATATTTCAAAGAATCCACTGTCCATCATTTCCAGTTGAGCATTTCTAAATTGAGTCTTCTCTTCATTAGGCTAAACATAACTAAGAGCTCTAGTGGTACAGTGGTTAGATTGCAGTATCGCAGGCTAATTCACTGCTAGGTGTTCAATCCTGACCGGCTCAAGGCTGACTCAGCCTTTCATCCTTCCGAGGTCAGTAAAATGAGGACCTAGATTGTTGGGGGTAAGAGGCTGACTTTGTAAACCACTTAGAGAGAGTTGTAAAGCACTGGAGATAGATGATGTTCAATTCTGACATAATCGCCTCTTTAACCCCTCTTTCAGACCAGAGGTCCTCTCTGTCCAAAATATGGACTCTTTAAAAGAATGGTCTGTGACTTTTAAATTCAGATGGGCTGCTGAATCTAGTCCTGATGGCTTTGTTCTCCTATGTTGTGCCATGCATTTGTGGACTGGCTGTTTTCTTTCCCCAATGTACAGATCTGCCCATGGCTCACAGCATTCCTGAGAGGTTCTACTTCTTTTGAGTTCGCTAGTCAGACTGTTGACATTAAACCAGCCCAACAATAATATAATAATATAACAATGATTTGGGAAGCTTCTTATGTCAGACAAACATTCCAACAACCAGGAATGGAAATTGTCTCAGCCTTTTTATTAAAAAAAATGGCAAAAAGAAAAACAAAAAGGACCATGGAAGAGAATAACATATAAAATTCTATGACCCTGGCTGTGGTTGGATTTCCCCTGATCCAACTATCCCTATCAGGATTAATGAAATTGGTCCACTGCAAGGCAGCTCCTTGTGCTAAATGGAACTCCAGAGACCACAGATAGATACGGCAAAATCCCCAAGCTCTTTTTTGCAAGCATCTGAACCTTTCAGAGCTAATGCCAAGAAAGCCAATGATAACTTGCTAAGTTGCATTAACAGAGGGATTTAGTCAAGATCAAGGGAGGTACTAATACCACTCTATAAAGCCTTAATAAGCCCACACCTAGAATGCTGCATCCAGTTTTGGTCACCCCACTATAAAAAAGATGTTGAGACTCTAGAAAAAGTGCAGAGAAGAGCAACCAGGAATGATTTGGGGACTGGAGGTTAAAACATATGATGAACAGCATGAACAGTTGCAAGAACTGGGCATGGCTAGTCTAGGGAAGAGAAGGACCAGGGAGATATGATAGCAGTCTTCCAATATTTGAGGGGCTGCCTCAGAGAGGAGAGGGTCAAGCTATTTTTCAAAGCACCAGCACCTTGTCTGAAGGCCAGACAAGGAATAATGGATGGAAACTGGTCAAGGAGAGATTCAACCTAGAAATAAAGAGGAATTTCCTGAGAGCGAGAACAATCAATTAATGGAACAGAAGTTGCCTTCAGAAGTTCTGGGAGTGTCATCACTGGAGGCTTTCAAGAAGAGATTGGACTTCCATCTGTCAGAAATGATGTAGGGTCTCCTGATTGGGTGGGGGTGGGGGTTGGACTAGATAACCTACAAGGTCCCTTCCAACTCTGTTAATCTGTTAAATCTGTTTCTCTTGCTTTCCGCCCTCCTCTTTTTTTCTTTTTTTTTTCTGCACAAACTTCTTCTATTCTTCCATCCTGAACAAACCGTGCAGGCAAAAATCCCCCCTTCTCTATGTCTTTAGTCATCGCAGATTTTCCTGCATCCAGACAAGTCCTTGGGAGAACTTAAAAAGTTAGCTAGGCAAGTTTTATTATTATTATTATTATTATTATTATTATTATTATTATTATTATTATTATTATTATTATTATTTATTTATTTGCCAGTCTCCTGCTGAGAGTTGGAATTTCACTGTGCAGGTTTGGGTAATTGCTAGAATTAAAACTGATTAAATTAAATGGCTTCTCGTTACAGATTTGCACCTCCTCCACCTTGCCCCTTCTCCTCTCCTTCTCCAACTTCTCTTCCTTTGCTTTTAGGGACAGAGGTAACGATGTTGCCGGTTTCTGCCATGCCTGGCAGCCTTTCATTTCTTACACGGCAGGCGGTAAGGAGCCAGACTGAAAAGCCGCCTCTGTTTTTCCATACAGGAGGCTGCAATTATCTTGTCCAGAGCAACCTGTGCCTTTCTCTCCATTGTCTTCTTCTGAAAGCAGATTTGGGATGAGTGGAGAATTGCTGAGAGATTTCACAGATGGCAGGGGAGCAAATTTAGCACACAGGTGCTAAATAAAGACCCCACAATCTTAGCACAGAAGCGGCAGGTCTATATTTTTGAACAGGAAGGCTTTAGGGACTGTCACCTTCCCCCGAAGAGCACCAGAATTGGAAAACTGCTGGAAATAAATATATCTACCTTGCCATCTGGATTTGGTAGAAATGCTGCCTATGCAACAATCTAGCCCACCCTGCCTGCTTAAACGCAAACAAAAGCCTAGCTGATATGGTTAAAAATTCAGATACATTCTTTTATCTATGTCCATCATATTCTCCTAAGCTAAACAAACTGAGTACCCTACCTGACAGAGTTGAAAGCATAGAATCACTCATTCACTCAATAGAAGAATGTTTAGCAACACGTTTTGAAACAACTATACAAGCAAGCCTAATCTCTCTTGAAAAAAAAAATACAGCACAAATTCGTGAGTACCTATCAACTCAAAATCAAATCCCACGACAACCACAACCACTACCTCAACTACAATCACAACTACAACCAAAAATAACCACCAAACCACAGCCACAAACAATTACTATCCCTTCAAATAATTCCACAAATAATATCTCCTTACTCATCAAAGATACTTTGGAACATGAACAGAAATGTCCAAATGCCATCTTATTTGGTCTCGAAGACACCAACGAATCAGATGACATCACCAAAGTTCATGATATCATAAGCAACTCAAATACAACAAACATCTCTCCTGAAGATATCATTGAAATAACCAGAGATGGCCCTGGGTGCAAATACAATGATGGCTCTGTGGCCCCAAGATTTTGTAGAGTTGTATGCAAAAATGAGTCCAGCAAATGCATGTTCATTAATACAATAAATGCCATTGCAAAAACCAATCCCAACCACAAAAAACTTCGCTCAAGACCAGACTTATCCATACTGCAAAGAATCCGCTCCCGTGAACTCTGCACAGAACTCAAAAACCATCTGGACAATGGAGAAAAGGACCTATACATTGACTACAGAGCTGATTGCATCAAAAGAAAGTCACACAAATCACAACTCTGCATCCAACCCCACCCCATCCAATCCAACATCAATCAAAACTAGGCATGCACGCCCCTAACTACCTCTATTCCAATCACAACTGGCCTTAAATGCAAGCTACTCAATGCAAGAAGCCTTGTGAATAAAATACCTGAATTTCTCCTCTTACAAAATACGGCTAAATTTGACATTATATTTTTCTGTGAAACATGGTTCAATGCATCTCTCCCTGACTCCATTACCACAGTAAGAGACTGTCATGTTTACCGATCAGATCATGAAATCCGTAGAGGAGGTGGTGTTGCTATCTTCTATAAAAAGTCCCTACATCTAAAAAACATCCAAGTTACCCAGGAGCTTGCTATTCCTGAGACCATCGTCTGTGAACTGTCCTTAAATATCACATTTCAGTTCTGGACCCTTAACGAATGTACAACTGAACCCACACATGCAACCTTCTACAATGCAGTAACAAATCCGGGACAAGAACAACTAGTAACCAACAACACTGGACGTAACAACTGTCTCAATCTCATCTTCTGAAATAGTTTGAATTCAATTTACAGAATACAAATTAAAGAACCCTTTTCCAACAGTGACCACAACATGATTGACTTTTGTCTCAAAATACATCCACACAAAAATCATCACAATGACAGATTCCCCAATTATAACTTCAAAAAAGGCAACTATGATCTTATAAACAAAGATCTCTCATCCCTTGATTGGCAATTTCTATTCTCTGGATGCAATACTGTGGAAGACCATTACAACATATTTTTACTTGAAGTCAAAAGAGTCATCAAACTATATGTACCATTAACAACTCCCCAAAACAAGAAAAAACAAATTACCCATAACAATAAGGAAACTTCAATCCAAAAAGAAATCACTTTGGCGGAAAAACAAATCTGGTCACGTTGCCAACTTCAAAAGCTGATACAAAAATTTATGCCACCAGATAAAAACTGAATGCACCAATTATCACATTAAACAAAAGGAAAATCTTCTACGCACCAATTCCACCCGTGCTTTCTACAATTTTGTAAACAACAAACTATAAGACTCAAGGTCCATCCCACCCCTGAAAGGACCTAATGGCAAAGACTGCAAGGACAACACCATCAAAGCAAACGTCTTTAACACATTCTTTAGCTCAGTATTTGTAAACAGCAATAGATCATGCCCAGTATTTCCTAGTCGAACCACAGATAACTACAATGATCTAATACATATCGATTTTACAAAAATGTCTGGGCTAGGACTTTGACATGCTGTGAGTACACCCCAAACATTGGAAGACTGCTATCATGTCTCCCCTGGTCCTTCTCCTCACTAGACTAGCCATCCCAAATACTTAAGTAAGACACCTAACCTCAAAAATGTCATCAAAAAGCACAACAAAGGATGTTTTTTCCTGTGCCAACTCAGAAAACTCAAATTGCTGCTGTTTCAGTTCTACAGAGGAATTATTGAGTCTGTCATCTGCACCTCTGTAACTCTCTGGTTTGGTTCTGCAATCCAACAAGACAGACACAGACTTCACAGGGTAATTAGGACTGCAGAAAAAACAATTACTACCCACCTGCCTTCCACTGAGGACCTATCTACTGCATGAGTCAAAAAGAGGACTGTGAAAATTCTTACAGACCCCTCATATCGTGGACATAAACTCCTGCCCTCAAAATGATGCTATAGAGCACTGCACACCAGAACAACTAGACACAAGGACAGTCCCCCCCCACACAATGCCATCATTCTGCTAAACAAATAATTCCCTCAACACTGTCAAATTACTTTGTAAGACTGTATTACTATTATTTTTCTCAACCTTCCTATTACCTATCTCTTCACACTTATGACTGTAACCATGTTGCATGTATTTTTAAAATTTATATTGTTTTATTTATTTTCCTAGTATGTTTTGATTGCGTATTAGTAACCCATGTATGATTAGATTGCTTATAGTAACCTATGACTATCACTAAGAGTTCTATCTTATGATTCTTGATGAATGTATTATATATATTTTTTTCTTATGTACATCAAGACAAATTCCTTGTGTGTCCAATCACACTCAGCCAATAAAGAATTCTATTCTATTCTGTTCTATTGTACTTACAACGTTCATCGTATATTTTAGCCTCCAGTCCCCTAATCATCTTGGTTGCTCATCTCTGCTCTCTTTCTAGAGTCTCAATATCTTTTCTATAGTGTGGAGACTCTGTAGTGCAATTTCTCTTTATACAGGAAAGCCAGCTGGTTGACTGGGTTGATCACCAGGAAGCTATGAATTCTATTCCTGCCATAGACATGAAAGTAATCTGGGTGACTTTGGCACAATCACCAGATAATGGTGAATTCTAGTCCTGCTTTAGGCATGAAAGCTAGCTGGGTGCCTTGGCCTAATCACCAGGAGACCATAATGTCTAGTCCTGCCTTAGCCAGGAAAGCCAGCTAGGTCACCTTGGTCCAGTCCCTCACCCAACCCACTTCACAAGATTGTGATTGTGGGGAAAATAGAAGGGTGTGTTGGATGTTCTCCACCTTGACTGGTTTGTAAAAATAATAAAAGTGAAATACAAATAAATAAATAAAACACATAATTCCCAGTGGTGGGCTGCTGCTGGTTTGGACCGGTTCTAGTGAACTGGTACAAACGATGATCAATTGGCCCCGCCTACTCGTCCCCACCCTATCCTTTCTTATATTTCCTTCTTTTGCAACACAGCTGATTCGAACAGCAAAGTGGATTGCCACGCCTCAGATCTTCTACTCACCGGGGAAGGCTAGAAGGTGAACTGGAGAGCTACAAATTGCTGTTTATTGAAAGCACAGTGTTCACGTGAAGTGTGCGCTCACAGAACTGGTGGTTAAACTGGTTGCAACCCACAACTGATAATTCCACACCACAAAGGAACGGCCATCTTAGCTCCTGCAGAGCAAGGTAAATATCAGAGGGAAACCTAGTAGTTTGAAGTGGGAGATTCATCCCTGGAAGCTTTCAAGAAGACACTGGACTGCCATCTGTCAGAAATGCCATAGGGTCTCCTGCTTGGGCGGGGGAGTTGGACTAGATGTCCTACAAGATCCCTTCCAACCCTGTTAATCTGTTAAGTTTGTTTCCTTAAGTAGGTTGTCCTTTACATACAAAGTCATCCTTTTTCCGCCTCCTATTTTCATTCTGTTTCCCCTGGCCCATTTACCTTCGCTTGATAATAAATAAAAGAATGTGTAGGCTTGGCTTTAAATATAACCACTTGCAGAAAGAAATTGGAAGGGGGCAGTGACACCCTAAGGGGAAATTTCATCACAGGAGTACTGACCTTTCCAAGAAAGCAAATTAAATTATCTTCCTCATCTTTTACTAGGGCTGTGACATCATTAAAATTCACATTACTGAGGAGCGTACTTTGTTTTGTATTCATAACCTTAAACCAAAATTAATCAGCTGTCACACAGAGTTAACATAGTTGTTAATGGTGCCAGACCAATATATATATATATATATATATATATATATATATATATATATATATATA
>NW_020717538.1:0-14918 GCF_900518725.1 Notechis scutatus | reverse complement strand
ATAGAATAGAATAGAATAGAATAGAATAGAATAGAATAGAATAGAATTCTTTCTTGGCCAAGTGTGATTGGACACACAAGGAATTTGTCTTTGGTGCATATGCTCTCCATGTACATAAATATATATACAGCAGGATCACAGCTCACCAGCTCAAATCCCCCAGCAACTAAGACTAATCTGATCACAACCAAGCCCCCACCTGAACAGAACACACGCCCAGCCAATCAGAACACGGCCAACCCCCCAACCAATCAGAACACAGCCAAACCCCCAACCGATGAGAACACCCCCCCAGCCAATCAGAACACAGCGAAGCCCCCACCTAATCAAGTCACACCCCCACTAGCAGTTAAAAGGAAGAAGCAGCTGCAAGCTCACATTACTCTGAGAAGCACAAAGCCAAAGACACAAGCCCAAAGATGATGAATGAGACTTCATCGAAACGTTGCCTAGATACTTCCAATCTTACGCGGGAGAAAACCCGAATAACCAAAGACCCACATACAAATACCCGCGAGAACCTCAGAAAACAAATATATATACATATACACAATCTCCAAAGGCAGAATTCCGCTCCCTGATGGTCCTGGCCCCATCCGTGCATCCCATGCAGGCCCCTCATCTGAGTCCTCGCTCTCCGAGACCTCAGCCATCTGTAACTGCTGCCGGCGAACCACAACACTTCGTGGACGCTTGCAAGGTTCCCTTACTGTATCCCCTAAAAAACCTTGGCTAAAAATATCTTGTGGAAATTTATGTACAGCGGTGGCTTCCTTGTTTGAGCTCTGCGGTTTGCGACGAGGAGTAAAACTGAGAGGAGATGGGAGCTGAGATTTATGGAGTGTTGGTCAGAAGGACTTGACATCTGGCGTGCCCCCAAAGAGATTCGTCCGTGGAATTCGTAATGATCCTGGAGGGGATATCTTTCAAGTCTAGCATCGCCTCTGAATGCATAATCTGTATTGTGCCCTTTCATCCTAGACAACAGACTGGTTTTTAAACCCACATGGGTGCTTTGCACAGAGAGCAGCTTCATTTTATGGAGATCTGGGGATACTGGCAGGAGTTCGCGGGGGTTCAGGAGAGCCTCCAGCTAAGATTCTGTGCAGTTCGGAGAACCCTCAAATCCCACTCCTGGCTGGGCCTGCCCACCCCTCCCCTCCCAGGAGTTCCCACATGGTGTGTTTTGGATGCAGGTAAGGGCAGGGCACATGCTGTTGTGGTTCGCCAGCAGCAGGTGAGGACGGCTGAGGTCTCGGAGAGCGAGGACTCAGATGAGGGGCCTGCGTAGGATGCAGGGATGGGGCCAGGACCATCAGGGAGTGGAATGCGGCCTTCGGAGATGGTGGAGGCTGGCAGCAGCAATGAAGAGGCCCCCGAGGAGCCTGTGCCAAGTGCGTGTGCACGCAGGGCTGCTCAAAGGAAAGAGCAGCTGCAGCAGCATGGGTGACTTGGGAGTAAGGTTGCAAGGGGATGGCCCCTCCCTGAGAAGATAAAAGCCAGCTGAGAAACTGCAGTTCTTTGCAGAAGGCAAAGAAGTTTGACATTTGAGTCTGGTGGATGTTAGAATATCCGAGTTGGTCTTTGGAGACTCTTTGATTTATTGTTTAGTAATTTTATCTGTTCTTGGCAGTCTTGCAAAAACTTGGCCAGGCTCTTTTTTAAATTGGAGCTAATTAGTTGGAAGCAGCCTTTTATCTGTGTAGAAAGAGGATTCGTAAATGAAGCATGAAAAGGTTGGGCTGGTACCTTTGTCTGGTGTTTGCTCTTTGGGAACCAGGTTTGGGTCAAAACACCAGGGGAAGCCTCCAGACCCCATGGAAGGTGAAAAATGGCCCTCCAGGAAGTACCAGTAGGCCACACCCACCATGTGTTGGGGCTCTGGCATCCACCCCCATTTAAATCATGAGTCTCTAGCAAATAAATAAATAAATCTCTCAGAGTTTAAAGAAGATTTATTAAGAGTTATCATGTCCGGCACTGCCTGGGTGTAGCCGACTCTTAGACACATTATTCATTTCCCCCTTGACCCTGGTCTTCCCCCCACCCTCTGGATGGATATTCTCCAATGGGACACATCCATAGCCAAGAGTCATCAATCATGCTCTCCAGTGATAATCTTGCGTGCCAGAAGCTTCGGCCACCTAAAAATTATCTATGAAGCATTTAAGGAATGCACTACTTCCCCCACTCCCTTTCTGCTGGCAACTCTAAAAGACCAGATAAATATTTTTGAGTTGACACCATGGCCATGCCCACCCAGCAACCGGGCAGCAGACCGGTTGCTGGGAATTTTTGAATCCCACCCCTGGTATTATTATTCTGATCATTATGATAGAATGTGTTAGATCGGGTACAAAAGAGACGCGAGACCAGTGCACTTCAAGCTCTTTATTTTATGTTAAGATCTGTACAAGATCTTGGAGCCGCGGCAGCCCTTCATATAGGGATTGCTCGCGGCTCGTCGGCCAATGACAGCACTTTGAATCTCCCGCGATCGGCTCGGCCAATCGCGGTTGATTCTAAGTGAGCCAATCACAGTTGTTGAGTCGGCCAATCAGAATGTAGTTCGTGAATTTACCTTTTGGAGTATGTTAATACAGAACAGAATGGATATCAATGGAATGAATATTATTATAAACACTTTGATGATTATTGTCTAATTTGTACCTAGACAACACACTGTTTAACCAAAAATGGAATTTTTATATGTGATTAAAAAAATAAAAAAAACCTTTATGGTAAAAAAAAAAAAGACAAGTGGCTATCCAGTCTCTTCTTAAAAGCCTCCTGTGATGGAGCACCCACAACTTCTAGTGGCAACCTGTTCCACTGGTTAATTGTCCTCATTTTTAGGAAGTTTCTCCTTCATTCCAGGTTGCTTCTCTCCTTGACTAGTTTCCATCCATGGCTTCTTGTCCTGCCATTCAGATGCTTTGGAGAATAGTTTGACTCCCTCTTCTTTGTGGCAGCCCCTGAGATATGGCAAGACGGCTCTCATGTCATCCCTAGTCCTTCTTTTCTCTAGACTAGCCAGACCCAAATCCTGCAACCCCGTCCTTCATGTGTTTTAGTCTGAAGAACTGCAAAAAACAGGCTGAGGTTTATGGAACTGGATCCCAAAGCCGTATCTTGAAAGTTTTAAGTACAGTACATTGCTTTATTATTAATTATGAGCTTCCATTTCTCCAGGAAGCTTGATCAAGCCACATTTTTTGTGCCTGATTGTGCAGTTTACATGAGAACTGGTTTGGAGGGAAGAAAGCATTAGCGTGATGAGTTGTAGGAAGGCAGCTTTACACAGAACCTCAACCATGACAGTTTTGTAGACGGATGTTGTTTGTGTTAAAATCGCCATGACACCTCGGTAAAATGTTCGGCTCGTCCCGGGAAAGGCAATCAAAGCTTCATATGTGCTTGGGTAGAAAAACTGGGCGTGAATTCAATAATAAATCCAATAATTTATAATTCAATAATCAAATTATTATATCGAACTCAAGGGGTATCATGGCTGCTGGGAATGAAAGAAATCTGCAGGGCAATTTGTAGGAAGATGTCTTCTACTCATTAAACCTGAACATCCCCATGGAGCAGTAGGTGATAGAACCTCTGGATAGAACAAGAAGCAATGGATGGAAACCAATCAAGGAGAGAACCAACTTAAAACTAAGGACAAATTTCTTGACAGTTAGAACAATCAACCAGTGGAAGAACTTGCACCCAAAAGTTGTGACTGCTCCATCACTGGACATTTTTAGGAAGATGTTGGATAACGATTTGTCTGAAGTGGTGTAGGGTTGAAACAGGGTCTCCGGGTAGAGCAGGGAGTTAGACTAGAAGACCTCCAAGGTCCCTCCCAACTCTCTTATTATGTTACACCACCTCCTCATGTATCTATACCACTATCCCAGTCTGACGAACCACCTCAGTAGTGGACTTCATGGTGTTCTCAGGACTTTTGTTCAACCTTTTTCTAGAACCGTGTTTCTCAACCTTGGCGACTTTAAAACATGTGGACTTTTAAGCTGAGAGAATTCTTCCAGGCTGCAGAATTCTGGGAATCTCAGTCCACATATCTTAAAACTTCCTGAAGTTTGAGAAACGCTGTTCTAGAAGGACCTCCATCCTTAAAAGTCCTTTTATTCTCCTCAAAGAACTTCTTCCTTTCTCCAGGTCTACTGTGGGAGACATTTCCTCTGCCTTAATCACTGAAGTTTGGTGGAGCTTTGACTTCTCGGTGACCTTTGACAAGTCTCTGAGTCAATATTTTGGTGGGAAGCTGAGAACAAGGGCTCTGTGTTGAAACAGCGAGGGCTGTTGTAAATCCAAAGAAAATGGCCCATTTATTTGTTTCTCTCAGGGTTGCTTTGTTTTTCTTAGAAGGGACCGGCTTCCAGGCTGCAAAATCACTATAATGACAACTTGAGCAGCCATTCGGTGGCTACCTCTTTAGGGTTCCCATACATTGTAGATTACTATCTTCCCGACTGTTTCTGGATAACGCATGTTTGAGGTGGCTTGTGGTTTGCAGCTGCCTTATTTGGGGATTATAATCAAAAGAGAGTAGCTTAGAGGCACGGTGGGTTTCCAAGGATTTGTGGCGATTCCCCACCCTCAATCAGAATCCGAATCAAGCTGAAAGGAACCTTCGAGGTCTTCTAGTCTAGCCCCCTACTCAAGCAGGAGACCCCATACTATTCCAGACAAGTGGCTGTCCAGTCTCTGGAGAGAAGGTTGTCCTTCTTAAAAACCTCCAGGGATGGCAACTTCTGTTCCACTGGTTAATTGTCCAAAAATTGTGCACGTGCTTACACGCTCGTGCTCACGTGCCAGCACCCAGAAGGCAATGCGTGCCCCCTCACGCCCCCTACACATGCGCATGCAATCCCCTCCCCTCTGGCCACCCCCTTATCTGCACTGCGCCTCACAGTTTATTTTCGGCTGGTTTGAGGCCTTTTTTTGCCTCCCAGAGGCTTGAGGAAGGCTTCTGCAGGCTTTTCAGGTTGAAAACTAGGCCCATTTCATCACTTCCGGTATTTGTGGAAAAACAGGAAGTGATGAAACGGGCCTAGTTTTCAGCCTGAAAAGCCTGCAGAAGCCTTCCTCAAGCCTCTGGGAGGCTGAAAATCAACTGTGAGGCCCGTGCATGCCTAGTGAGGTAAGTTTGTCTGCAGCTCACGTGCCAGTACAAATGGCTCTGCGTGTCACCTGTGGCGCACGTGCCATAGGTTCGCCATCACGGGAATAGAGTAACAGAGTTGGAGAGGACCTTGGAGGTCTTCTAGACCAGCCCCCTGCTTAGACAAGGAGACCATTTCAGACAAGTGACTGTCCAGTCTCTTCTTAAAAGCCTCCAGGGATGAAGCAGCCACAATTTCTGAAGGCAAATTCTGTTCCACTGATCAATTGTCCTCACGGTTAGAAAGTTTCTCCTCAATTCCAGGTTGCTTCTCTTCTTGATTAATTTCCATCCATTGTTTCTTGTCCTGCCCTCAGGGGGCTTTGGAGAATAGGCTGTTCCCCCCTCTTCTTTGGGGCAGCCCCTCAAATATTGGAATACTGCTATCATGTCCCCCCTGGTCCTTTTTTTCTAACTAAAACTTTACTTTAAACAAGGTAGAATGAACCACTTTGGTTGAATCCCTCCCCCTCTTCCTTTGCATTCCACAAACTCTATCATCACTACTACCCCGGCCTAAGTAATATTTGCAAATTGCCGTAGCCATTTGAACAAAATTGATGATCAAAATTCAGAGGCTTGGCAACTGGCATGTACTTATGACGGTTGCAGTGTCCAGAGTGCAAGTGATCCCCTTTTGCAACCGATAAGCCAAGTTGATGGGAAAGCCAAATTCATTGTACAACCCTGATACTGATGCTGTCAAGGCTCCAACAGGCATCCCCATTCAGATCCTAAGTCTCTAGCCGCATCTCTCAGAGTAAAAAAGGTTGATTTATTAGGAGTAACCATGTCGGCGTTACGTGGGTGCAGCGGACTCTAAGACACATCATTCATTTCACCCTTGACCCTGGTCTTCCTCCCACTGCCCTGGAGGTATTTTCTCCAATGAGACACATCCATAGCCAAGATTCATCAATCATGCTCTCCAGTAATAATCTTGCGTGCCAACGCCTTTGGCTGCCAAGGCAATTATCTAAAGTATTTAAGGAATGCACTGCTTTTCCCCAATCCCTTTCTGTTGGCAATTAAAAAGACCAAAGAAGTATTTTTTAGTTGATAGACATAACAATTGCAGTAATTCACTTAACAACTGTGGGAAGAAAGCTCATAAAATTGGAGGTTTTTTTTTTGAAAGGTTCTCATTTAACCACTTGTCTTGCTTAGCAACAGAAATGGGGTGCTCTGTTGTGGTCGTAAGTCGAGAACCTGTCCAAATTTGTTCTTGACAGCAAGATGGAGGGTATTTTTAAAAAATTCACTGCGATGCATCTGAACTTTAATCTTATCTCTCTGGATCCTGGCCTGTTCTTGTTAGCAAAACTGGCTGATGGAAACGCCAACAGCAAAATCAATACGGCTTTGCATGTCCCGTAATAGTGCTCTAAATTAAATTGTCAGAAAGAAAATAGAAAAAAATGAGCCATGTTCGTGTTGACATTTGACAAGCCAGGTTATAAATAAGCTGCGTTAAACAGGCAGGGATGGAACACCCTCTCATCGCTTTTTATTCAGCTGGGGTCTACGTTAACAGCTACTGACCCAGAGGGTTTAATCTGATTCAATTCGGGTTTTTGGAGTAATTCTTTCTGTCATGTTTGTGATGAACATCCATCACTTCAAATAAGGACCATTGGAAGATAACAAATTTTGAGGGATTGATCTTCCTGAGAGCATCCTTGGATGCTGGGGGTGTGTGTGGGATATGTTTGTCAGGAACATTGATCGATGTCAGGTTTAATGCTTCCTGTAAGCCAAAAGGCATGACAACATGGTGAACAAAAAGTTAATTGTGACAAAGGGATTGTATGTTTCATATTACATTTCTGTTGACAGCAGCAAGAATTATATTTGGACAATATTGGAAAAGATGAGGAAATTCCTACAGATGAAAACAGAATTACAAAAAAAATACATATTACACTGTGTGGAAATGGATAGGTTAAAGATAAGGGACAAAGAAAATCAGAAATAAAAAATCGAACGATTTAAGAAACTGCCTAAATCAACTTTATCTTCTTGGACCTGCCCTGAAGCAAAACAAGATCTCAATTCAAGCAAAGGCTGTTGGCGAAAACTAATATAAAGCAGAGGATGAAACGATATTGCTCTTGTTCCCCAGAAGAGGCTTCTAGACTTCATACAGAGAGTATTTTTGGTCTGAAATTAAAAGTTGCAATGAGTAACTGCTCCATTCTTGGGAAGCCGGGATTCCTTCGGTTGAGAGTCATCAACAAATGACATTGGAGGGGGAAAAAATCCAGAAGGGAGAAAGGAGATGACTGGATGGAGGAGGAAGTTCTGAGGTGATTCAGGGATGAAGGTCCAGATGAACAAAATGGTGGTTGTGGCATGAGATCAAAGCCTTGCCACATTGTTTATGTAAGCAGGGGTGGAATTCAACCAGTTCGGCCTGCTTCGGGCAAACCGGTAGCTCCAAGGATCAGTTGGGAGAGAACCGGTTCAGTTTGCTCCGAGGATCAGCTGTTGGGCCCACCCAATCACCGGGGCTCTAGGCTGTGCTTTATATCCTGTTTTTCAAGCTCAGCTGATCTGTATGGGACAGTGGATTGCCACACGTCAGCTGTTTAACACACAGGGATTGCTGAAGAAGATCATTTGCCCGTGCACTCGCCAAACTGGTTGTTATACCAGTTGAATTGCACCCCTGCATGTAAGCAAGATGTCTACAGAAAGGGCGTCGCTTGGATTGCAATGCTGTGGCCGCCATCTTGCCTGCTTTGATCTTCTGGGTGGTGTAGGAAGGGCTGCACCCTCTCCAGATTAAAATATTCTTTATTCTTAATGTGAAGAGAGGCAGACTGTTAAGTTTCCCCAAAGGAGAACAATGCAAAAACACGTTCTTAAAGGCAGAAAGCAACCCCAGTCTTCTTGCATAGCAAAGCACCCTCAATGCAGAAGAGACTGGTCTCCAGGAATGCAGATTTTGAGCCCATTAAAAAAGACTGGGCCAATCCATTCATAAACAAAACACCTTCAGCTCCAGATGATGGGATTAAGAAGGACAGGACATAATCTTCACTGATCTGAAATGGTATAGGTTCTCCTGCTTGAGCAGGGGCCTGGACAAGAAGACCTCCAAGGTCTCTTCCAGGACTATTCTATTTTAATACTGAAATAGCAAAAGACACAAGGCTCACTGTAGTGCACAAACCCCTGGAGCATCTCAGAATCCTTTGAAAAATACATCCATTCCTAAGCCAAGGGGTCAGCCATCCCAGAAACATTTGCTGCTGTGACCAATGTTTCTGGCATCCAAATAAAGAGAGTCCTTCTTTCCTGCAGCCAGTCCCCATTTTATTTCCTCCTTTTCGTCTTCCTCCGCCTCTACCTCTCCTCCTCCATCTCCTCTTCCCCTCCTCCTCCTCCTCTGCCTTATCCATATCTTCCTCTCCTGCTCATTCTCCTCCTGGCCGTTCTCCTCTTCCTCGTTCTCCTCCTCCTCCTCCTCTTCCACCTCCTCCCCCTCTTCCTCCTCTTCCTCTGCTCTTTTTTCTCCTCCTCCACTACCTCCTCTTCTTTTTCTTCTTTTTCCTCTTCCTTCTCTTCCACTCCTCTTCCTCTCCTCCTCTTCCTCCTCCTCCTCTTCATCTCCTCTTCCTCCTCCTCCTCTTCTTCCACTTCCTCTTCTTCCTTTTCTACATCTTTCTCTCCTCGTTCTTCTCCTTTTCTTCTTCCTCCTTTTCCTCCTCCTCACCCTCTTCCTCATCTTCCTCTGCTCTCATTCTCCTCCTCCACTACCTCCTCCTCTTTTTCTTACTCCTTTTCCTCTTCCTCCTCTCCTCCTCCTCCTCTTCTTCTGCCTCCTCCTCTTCCTTTTCCGTATCTTCCTCTCCTCATTCTCCTTCTCTTCTTGTTTTTCCTCTTCCTCCTCCTCCTCCTCCTCCTCCATCTCCTCCTTCTCCCTTTGGGGTTTTAACACAGTCACAGTGGTGAACCAAGATTTGTTCAATAATCAGTGCTTCTAAACACATTTCTTTTTGAGTTTTGAAGTGAGTCACATACTCTGATACAAACTCAGCTGCTGGGAAAAGCACAGAGCAAGGAAACTCTCTGGAAGTGAAATCAGATCTAAAATGAATCGTTTCCATATACTCCGAGGCAGACAAGGCAGAACGCTTATGGACTACGCCTGCACTGATTAACAATGCTTCACAATATATTTGGTTATATATTCAGAAGCAGGCAGAGATATTAAGTAAGACAAAGGGGCTCATATTTCAGGCAATTCCCACCACAAAAGGTGCTTTAAATGGTAAAAGGGAAGCCAAAGATTTATTTGTTAATTTCCTTCAGCGAACAATAGAGAAATGAATTCAAATGGATTGAATCCATACATGCATTATGGATTAGCTGGAGGATTTATCTTTGTCAAGCA
Organism: Notechis scutatus; assembly: GCF_900518725.1. Next base: position 5,340 of record NW_020717538.1, on the reverse strand, counting down.
GTGTTAAATGAGAATGCCCAGGTCTTCTATTAATACGAGAACTACAGTAGAAAAAGAGGGAGGCAAAACCAGGTATAAGGAGAAAAACATCTAATTGCAAAACTCAGGCAATTAAATAGGGATAATCAGACATTATCACCCTCAGAAACCAAAGGTACCTCTTGGAAACATCTTAAATTAACAGAGTAACAGATTTATTCTGTTCTATTGTTCTGTGCTCTGTGCTCTTGCTATTTTAGTTTTGTGTAGCATTTTACTAAGCAACCAAGGCACTGGATAAAACAGATTTAAATTTGGCACCTTGAAACTCTTTTAGGTACCCAAACCAACCTCCATCTTTTTTTTTTCATTCCAAATATTTTGCTATTACCCACTTTCTCAGACTTCTTGATGAGAGCATCACGTGTAAAAAAAAAAAAAAGTGACATGCAAACATTTTTCTAGAAATTACTGTTTCCGAATCATGAAAAACTGCAGCTCATCAAATCTGCTATGAAACAGAACAGATCGTCTTATTTGGTGACCTTTTCTAAGCACCCAGGAAACTTTAAACAAAAAAAAAAAAACCAATAGCTAATTAAACAGAGATCTTATAACATCTGGGAATTTTCACAAGATTAAAGTGATAATTAATGACATCTAAATTTAATCGCACTTAGAGCAGATCTGCTGGTTGAAATGTAGGCCTTCGCTTAGCCGTAAAAAATCCTGCTGCCATATTCAGCAGACTTTTATTCTTTTGCCATTACCACCAGAACCGGCCCTGGAGAGTCATCATTTTTTGAATTCTCCTTGTTTTTAAAAGAGGGGTAGTCAGCAAAAGGATAACTCAAAATCTGCCAAGTAGATTCATGACATCATTAGTGCCTTAATAACGAGGTCTGAAATCTTATCCAAGGGTATTACAGAAAATTATCTAGCACAGAGATTAAGAATCTTGAAAGTTATGTTAAAATGCCCGAAGCCCAGAATTCTTTTACTTCTTTACCTATAGGAGAGAAAGTCCTTGACTTACAACTGTAATTGAGCCCCAGAATCTCCGTGGCTAAGGAAGGCAGTGGTTAAGCAAGTTTTGCACCATCTTATGACCTTTCTGTTAAGTGAATCACTGCTTGTTGTTAATCACTGCTCTCTTTTTGGAGGTTTTTTTTTGCAGATTTTTCATGACCCAACTAGGGAACATCATCAGTGTTAGAAGGGACTGGGGTTTGGGAGGAGGAGGAGGAGGAAGAGAGGAAGGAAGAGGAGAAAGAGAAGGAGAGGAAGGAGGAGGAGAAGGAAGGAGAAGGAAAGGAAGGAGGAGGAGGAGGAAAAGGAGAAGGAGGGGAGAAGAAGTGGAAGGAGAATGAAGTTCCTTCCTCTGTACCCATCATTAAAATTCTAACTATTTCAATTTTCATGGATGTTCAGTTCTTTCCAGGAAATTGGGAGTACTGTAGTTGCGTTAATCTTTGATTTTCTTACCACCTTGTTTCTGAAGAGAAGTGGAAACTGAGTCAGGCTTTAGATTTGTTGAAGCCCTTACAGATCTTTTCTGAAGTTGCATTGCAAGAGGTACGAGTGGGTACAATAATCCAATAAGCAAAGCGGAGCTTGTGGTGACCAAGGCTTTTGTCAAACGATCAAGAAAATTAGTCCGTTTCAAAGGTTGTTTTCCCCTCACTGGCGATGTGTCTCTTCTCAAAAACCCTTAGTGACATAGGCAATTAATTTGCAAGCAGGCCTGGATGCAGAGTAAAACAACTACCTCTAAGAGAAATACTATGTAAACTTCAAAATTCAATTACAGCCTGTCGCCCGTGATTTAGCATTATGTAACACGCATCCCTTAAAGTACGGTACCAGCCATTTTCCCCCCCTTCGGGATGACAGATTTAATGTTTCATGAAATTAGTACAAAGCTGCCTTCTTCCTGCCCTGTCCAAAATCCATGTCTTAACTGTATCCAGTCGCAGCACATCTAAAATTAATCTCAGGTGAAGCTAAAATGAGCATAGCCCGGATTAGATTTTCCTTCTGCGCCAAAACAAGGAGACTCCTCTATTCATACTGAAACAGACAAAGAATGGCTGCAGGATTTGGGCTTGGCCAGCCTCGAGAAAAGGAGGACTAGGGGGTGACATGAGAGCAGTCTTCCAGTATTTCAGGGGCTGCTACAAAGAGGAGGGGGGGTCAACTCATTCTCCAAAGCACCTGAAAGCAGGATAAGAAACAATGGATGGGAACCGATCAAGGAGAGAAACAACTTGGAATGTATTGAGAGTTTTGCAGGGATAATTCAGCGCCAGAAAAATAAACACAGATGGCTGAGGCTTCATTTAACATCTTTATAAACACAAGTAGATTTTACAAACCAATTGTGGATTTCTCCAACAGGGAGCAAACTCAAACAGAAACAGAAATGTTGCAAGTTCAGAGCGGAGCTCCAGTCTTCAGCAAGCAAGCAAGTTAGTTTCATCTTCAATAGACAGACTCAGAGCTTCAACCATAGCTTTAGAGCTGCAGAGCTCAACATAGAGCCACGCCCAGGGGTGGGATTTAATTTTTTTTAAACAACCGGTTCTGTGGGCGTGGCTTAGTTGGTGGGCATGGCTTGGTGGTCATGTGACTGGCTGGGCATGGCCAACTCAACATCACTCAAATCAAGGCATGCATCTCCTCGCCTGGCCTCTTGTGAACATGAGGATGCTGCAATAGTTGTAAGTGTGAAAAATGGTCATAAGTCACTTTTTTCAGTGCCATTGTAACTTTAAATGGTCACTCCACACAAGCAAAGTACCAGTAAAGGAGGGGAAAAAAACTTCAGAGAAGTTCCTGAGACAGGAAGTCTAGTCCTGCCAAGAATGTAATAAGGGTTAGTGGAGAGGCAGTTTCTGTAAGCAACACCAGAATGTTTCCTTCCTGCCTTCCTTACAGGATTAGCCCAGTAATTTCTTCTAACAACCGGTTCTCCAAACAGCTTAGAATGTTAACAACAGGTTCTAATGAATAGGTGAGAACCTGTAGAATCCCACCCCTACAAAGGACCCCATAGTTGTTGGCATCCTCCCCTCCTTCTTCCTTCTCCCCCTCCTCCTCTCCTCCTCCTCTTTCTCCTCCTCCTCCCTTATAACACTGATGATGTTCCCTAGTTGGGTCATGAGACGTCTACAAGGAAACCACCAATGGAACTCTTGGAATTCTCCATCTTAGCCCATTTAAAAAAAGAAAAGAAAAAGAAAACCTGTTGATATAGTCCCTAAATTGTAGCCATCTGGGTGCTGCTGGGTGCAGAGCACTGCATTTATCTCACGTTGGTCTAGAAGAGGCAGAGGAACAAGGGGAGCCTGTTCTCAGTGCGCGTGTGTGCAGAGCTGCTAGAAGGCGAGAGTAGCTGAGACAAAAGGGGCGACTCGGGAGTAAGGCTGGGAGGTGATTGGTATAAAGGAGGTGCAAAGGGAGAGAAACCTTTGCAGGAAGCAAAGTCGTTCGCTCTGTTCAGATTAAACCTTGAAGATCTGTGTGGACTTTGTACCTCGGTTGGTTGTTTACAGTTAATTTGGCACTTTAGTTGTTGGCAGCAATTCAAAGGAGATAAAGGTGGGTGCTTATCTCGAGAGACTGTTTGGGACTCATTACAGGCTGGGAATGCACATAATTCCCAGCATTGAATTAAACAAGAGTTATTTGGGATAAGGGTCTCAGGAAGCCTTGGTCAGGACATTTTCCAAAGGACCTGAAGGCAGGACAAAAAGCAACAGATGGAAGGTCATTAAGGAGAGATCCAACCCAGAACTCAGGAGAAATTTCATGACAGTGAGAACAATTAATCTATGGAACGACTTCCCTTCAGAACTTGTGAACGTTCCAACACTGGAGATTTTTAAAGAAGAGATTGGATGGCCATTTGTCTGAAATGGTACAGGGTCTCCTGCTTAAGCGGGGGGAGGGGGGGTTGGACTAGAAGACCTCCAAGGTCCCTTCCAGCTCTTATTCTTTAATTGTGTTATTTCTTACAGCTTTCAGATTTCTGCTTATTTGATTCTTGAAAGAGACTGAGGTTCCACGCACGATTTCAAACTTTTATTGATGATATTTCAGAACCCTTCCCCATTTTTAGAAAAACAACAACAACACCCGATTTCCATTAAAATCAGCTACTCTACATGGGATGAAAAATATTTTCTGCTTCAGCCACACATTACTAAAATAAGCAGTGATGGCTTATGGGTTAAAGCAGTAAAATAAGTTACTATTGTCTGTACAGATTAGATCCAAGCTAAGAGAAACAAGCATGTCAGAAAAGGCAGAAGGGAGAAAAGACACTAAAACACACATACAACATCACCAAGTACTTAAAATTCTCCAGGAAGGAGAGTCAGGAGGGAAGAAAATGTTTTTAAAAACTGGACTTCTGATTTTCCTCAAGAGAAGCTTCTGCAAGTTTTGAACCCTGCAAAATGAAATCAGAATGAATGTTACAGTCAAAGAGGAAATCCCACAAAGTAGCATTTAAATAAAATGAAATGCACCCTGTATTTGGGGCGTAGTTCCAGTTTTTCTAAAGCAAGCACACACAGACCTCAAAATGAGGCGCTTAGCAGAGGGAACAAGCTTCAAAAGCTTCATGGTTATTGCAAACGTTAGCAAGCCATTAGCCATCCACCTGATCTCACTTGGAGCAAAGACTAATGCATAAGTTTTGAAGACAAAAATTTGGATTTGCCCGGATTTAAGAATGCTGAGAATTTGCTGAAATTAATTAGGGGCTAATTCACCATGACTAACAAGCATAGTTAGCACGGTATTTAAATGTGCACCAACAACAGTTTTGTCTAGGATTGGGGTTGTCCCAGGAATGGAAGGCCAGAAGGTGATTCCAAGTATGTACGCTATACTGGAAAGTTGCCAGAAGAAACTATGTGTATAGGTTGAGTTGTGGGCTCCTTGGTGCTCTCTGAGCTTGGTGGTTTTCTTGCAGACGTTTCATGACCCAACTGGGTAACATCATCAGTGCTAGGACCATGTGCTAGCAGTGATGATACCTAGTTGGGTCATGAAACGTCTGCAAGAAAGCAACCAAGCTCAGAGACAGCACGAAGGACCTCAGAGTTGTCTGAAGCAATACCATTGCTAAGAAAAATTGTGCCCGAGTCTTTTTAAGTCATTCAAAATCAAGTTTGACTCAAAGGAGATTTTTCCTTTCAGGGAAGATCAATTAATTATATTTTTTAAAGTTTGGATTTTTACCCACTTCAAATGTAAATTATTAACCTTTTTATTATGCCGCATTTTCATCCTTTCCTTTCCTTTCCTTTCCTTTCCTTTCCTTTCCTTTCCTTTCCTTTCCTTTCCTTTCCT
>NW_020717537.1:0-14965 GCF_900518725.1 Notechis scutatus | reverse complement strand
ATAGAATAGAATAGAATAGAATAGAATAGAATAGAATAGAATAGAATTCTTTCTTGGCCAAGTGTGATTGGACACACAAGGAATTTGTCTTTGGTGCATATGCTCTCCATGTACATAAATATATATACAGCAGGATCACAGCTCACCAGCTCAAATCCCCCAGCAACTAAGACTAATCTGATCACAACCAAGCCCCCACCTGAACAGAACACACGCCCAGCCAATCAGAACACGGCCAACCCCCCAACCAATCAGAACACAGCCAAACCCCCAACCGATGAGAACACCCCCCCAGCCAATCAGAACACAGCGAAGCCCCCACCTAATCAAGTCACACCCCCACTAGCAGTTAAAAGGAAGAAGCAGCTGCAAGCTCACATTACTCTGAGAAGCACAAAGCCAAAGACACAAGCCCAAAGATGATGAATGAGACTTCATCGAAACGTTGCCTAGATACTTCCAATCTTACGCGGGAGAAAACCCAAATAACCAAAGACCCACATACAAATACCCGCGAGAACCTCAGAAAACAAATATATATACATATACACAATCTCCAAAGGCAGAACTCCGCTCCCTGATGGTCCTGGCCCCATCCGTGCATCCCATGCAGGCCCCTCATCTGAGTCCTCGCTCTCCGAGACCTCAGCCATCTGTAACTGCTGCCGGCGAACCACACCACTTTGTGGACGCTTGCAAGGTTCCCTTACTGTATCCCCTAAAAAACCTTGCCTAAAAATATCTTGTGGAAATTTATGTACAGCGGGGGCTTCCTTGTTTGAGCTCTGCGGTTTGTGACGAGGGGTAAAACTGAGAGGAGATGGGAGCTGAGATTTATGGAGTGTTGGTCAGAAGGACTTGACATCTGGCGTGCCCCCAAAGAGATTCGTCCGTGGAATTCGTAATGATCCTGGAGGGGATATCTTTCAAGTCTAGCATCGCCTCTGAATGCATAATCTGTATTGTGCCCTTTCATCCTAGAGAACAGACTGGTTTTTAAACCCACATGGGTGCTTTGCACAGAGAGCAGCTTAATTTTATGGAGATCTGGGGATACTGGCAGGGGTTCGCAGGGGTTCAGGAGAGCCTCCAGCTAAGATTCTGTGCAGTTCAGAGAACCTTCAAATCCCACTCCTGGCTGGCCCTTCCAACCCCTCCCCTCCTGGGAGTTCCCACATGGTGTGTTTTGGATGCAGGTAAGGGCAGGGCACATGCTGTTGTGGTTCGCCAGCAGCAGGTGAGGACGGCTGAGGTCTCAGAGAGCGAGGATTCAGATGAGGGGCCTGCGTGTGATTGCAGGGATGGGGCCAGGACCATCAGGGAGTGGAATGCGGGCCTTTGGAGATTGTGGAGGCTGGCAGCAGCAATGAAGAGGCCCCCGAGGAGCCTGTGCCAAGTGCGTGTGCGCGCAGGGCTGCTCAAAGGAAAGAGCAGCTGCAGCAGCATGGGCGACTCGGGAGTAAGGTTGCAAGGGGATGGCCCCTCCCTGAGAAGATAAAAGCCAGCTGAGAAACTGAAGGCAGAAGGCAAAGAAGTTTTACATTTGAGCCTGGTGGATGTTAGAATATCCGAGTTGGTCTTTGGAGACTCTTTGATTTATTGTTTAGTAATTTTATCTGTTCTTGGCAGTCTTGCAAAAACTTGGCCAGGCTCTTTTTTAAATTGGAGCTAATTAGTTGGAAGCAGCCTTTTACCTGTGAAGAAAGAGGATTCGTAAATGAAGCATGAAAAGGTTGGGCTGGTACCTTTGTCTGGTGTTTGCTCTTTGGGAACCAGGTTTGGGTCAAAACACCAGGGGAAGCCTCCAGACCCCACGGAAGGTGAAAAATGCCCCTCCCAGAAGTACCAGTAGGCCACACCCACCATGTGTTGGGGCTCTGGCATCCACCCCCATTTAATTCATGAGTCTCTAGCCACATCTCTCAGAGTTTAAAGAAGATTTATTAAGAGTTAACATGTCCGGCACTGCCTGGGTGTAGCCGACTCTTAGACACATTATTCATTTCCCCCTTGACCCTGGTCTTCCCCCCACCCTCTGGATGGATATTCTCCAATGGGACACATCCATAGCCAAGAGTCATCAATCATGCTCTCCAGTGATAATCTTGCGCGCCAGAAGCTTCGGCCACCTAAAAATTATCTATGAAGCATTTAAGGAATGCACTACTTCCCCCACTCCCTTTCTGCTGGCAACTCTAAAAGACCAGATAAATATTTTTGAGTTGACACCATGGCTATGCCCACCCAGCAACCGGGCAGCAGACCGGTTGCTGGGAATTTTTGAATCCCACCCCTGGTATTATTATTCTGATCATTATGATAGAATGTGTTAGATCGGGTACAAAAGAGACGCGAGACCAGTGCACTTCAAGCTCTTTATTTTATGTTAAGATCTGTACAAGATCTTGGAGCCGCGGCAGCCCTTCATATAGGGATTGCTCGCGGCTCGTCGGCCAATGACAGCACTTTGAATCTCCCGCGATCGGCTCGGCCAATCGCGGTTGATTCTAAGTGAGCCAATCACAGTTGTTGAGTCGGCCAATCAGAATGTAGTTCGTGCGGACCAATCAGAATTTACCTTTTGGAGTATGTTAATACAGAACAGAATGGATATCAATGGAATGAATATTATTATAAACACTTGGATGATTATTGTCTAATTTGTACCTAGACAACACACTGTTTAACCAAAAATGGAATTTTTATATGTGATAAAAAAAATAAAAAAAACCTTTATGGTAAAAAAAAAAAAAAAGACAAGTGGCTATCCAGTCTCTTCTTAAAAGCCTCCTGTGATGGAGCACCCACAACTTCTAGTGGCAACCTGTTCCACTGGTTAATTGTCCTCATTTTTAGGAAGTTTCTCCTTCATTCCAGGTTGCTTCTCTCCTTGGTTAGTTTCCATCCATGGCTTCTTGTCCTGCCATTCAGGTGCTTTGGAGAATAGTTTGACTCCCTCTTCTTTGTGGCAGCCCCTGAGATATGGCAAGACTGCTCTCATGTCATCCCTAGTCCTTCTTTTCTCTAGACTAGCCAGACCCAAACCCTGCAACCGTTCTTCATGTGTTTTAGTCTGAAGAACTGCAAAAAACAGGCTGAGTTTTATGGAACTGGATCCCAAAGTCGTATCTTGAAAGTTTTAAGTACAGTACATTGCTTTATTATTAAGTATGAGCTTCCATTTCTCCAGGAAGCTTGATCAAGCCACATTTTTGTGCCCGATTGTGCAGTTTACATGAGAACTGGTTTGGAGGGAAGAAAGCATTAGCGTGATGAGTTATAGGAAGGCAGCTTTACACAGAACCTCAACCATGACAGTTTTGTAGACGGATGTTGTTTGTGTTAAAATCGCCATGACACCTCGGTAAAATGTTCGGCTCGTCCCGGGAAAGGCAATCAAAGCTTCATATGTGCTTTGGTAGAAAAACTGGGCGTGAATTCAATAATAAATCCAATAATTTATAATTCAATAATCAAATTATTATATCGAACTCAAGGGGTATCATGGCTGCTGGGAATGAAAGAAATCTGCAGGGCAATTTGTAGGAAGATGTCTTCTACTCATTAAACCTGAACATCCCCATGGAGCAGTAGGTGATAGAACCTCTGGATAGAACAAGAAGCAATGGATGGAAACCAATCAAGGAGAGAACCAACTTAAAACTAAGGACAAATTTCTTGACAGTTAGAACAATCAACCAGTGGAACAACTTGCACCCAAAAGTTGTGACTGCTCCATCACTGGACATTTTTAGGAAGATGTTGGATAACGATTTGTCTGAAGTGGTGTAGGGTTGAAACAGGGTCTCCGGGTAGAGCAGGGAGTTAGACTAGAAGACCTCCAAGGTCCCTCCCAACTCTCTTATTATGTTACACCACCTCCTCATGTATCTATACCACTATCCCAGTCTGACGAACCACCTCAGTAGTGGACTTCATGGTGTTCTCAGGACTTTTGTTCAACCTTTTTCTAGAACCGTGTTTCTCAACCTTGGCGACTTTAAAACATGTGGACTTTTAAGCTGAGAGAATTCTTCCAGGCTGCAGAATTCTGGGAATCTCAGTCCACATATCTTAAAACTTCCTGAAGTTTGAGAAATGCTGTTCTAAAAGGACCTCCATCCTTAAAAGTCCTTTTATTCTCCTCAAAGAACTTCTTCCTTTCTCCTTTGCCTACATAGCTGAGCGCCGATCCTCATAGCTTGAATGTAATCTCCTGGGGAAGCACCAGGTCTACTGTGGGAGACATTTCCTCTGCCTTAATCACTGAAGTTTGGTGGAGCTTTGACTTCTCGGTGACCTTTGACAAGTCTCTGAGTCAATATTTTGGTGGGAAGCTGAGAACAAGGGCTCTGTGTTGAAACAGCCAGGGCTGTTGTAAATCCAAAGAAAATGGCCCATTTACTTGTTTCTCTCAGGGTTGCTTTGTTTTTCTTAGAAGGGACCGGCTTCCAGGCTGCAAAATCACTATAATGACAACTTGAGCAGCCATTCGGTGGCTACCTCTTTAGGGTTCCCATACATTGTAGATTACTATCTTCCCGACTGTTTCTGGATAACGCATGTTTGAGGTGGCTTGTGGTTTGCAGCTGCCTTATTTGGGGATTATAATCAAAAGAGAGTAGCTTAGAGGCACGGTGGGTTTCCAAGGATTTGTGGCGATTCCCCACCCTCAATCAGAATCCGAATCAAGCTGAAAGGAACCTTCGAGGTCTTCTAGTCTAGCCCCCTACTCAAGCAGGAGACCCCATACTATTCCAGACAAGTGGCTGTCCAGTCTCTGGAGAGAAGGTTGTCCTTCTTAAAAACCTCCAGGGATGGCAACTTCTGTTCCACTGGTTAATTGTCCAAAAATTGTGCACGTGCTTACACGCTCGTGCTCACGTGCCAGCACCCAGAAGGCAATGCGTGCCCCCTCACGCCCCCTACACATGCGCATGCAATCCCCTCCCCTCTGGCCACCCCCTTATCTGCACTGCGCCTCACAGTTTATTTTCGGCTGGTTTGAGGCCTTTTTTTGCCTCCCAGAGGCTTGAGGAAGGCTTCTGCAGGCTTTTCAGGTTGAAAACTAGGCCCATTTCATCACTTCCGGTATTTGTGGAAAAACAGGAAGTGATGAAACGGGCCTAGTTTTCAGCCTGAAAAGCCTGCAGAAGCCTTCCTCAAGCCTCTGGGAGGCTGAAAATCAACTGTGAGGCCCGTGCATGCCTAGTGAGGTAAGTTTGTCTGCAGCTCACGTGCCAGTACAAATGGCTCTGCGTGTCACCTGTGGCGCACGTGCCATAGGTTCGCCATCACGGGAATAGAGTAACAGAGTTGGAGAGGACCTTGGAGGTCTTCTAGACCAGCCCCCTGCTTAGATAAGGAGACCATTTTAGACAAGTGACTGTCCAGTCTCTTCTTAAAAGCCTCCAGGGATGAAGCAGCCACAATTTCTGAAGGCAAATTCTGTTCCACTGATCAATTGTCCTCACGGTTAGAAAGTTTCTCCTCAATTCCAGGTTGCTTTTCTTCTTGATTAATTTCCATCCATTATTTCTTGTCCTGCCCTCAGGGGGCTTTGGAGAATAGGCTGTTCCCCCCTCTTCTTTGGGGCAGCCCCTCAAATATTGGAATACTGCTATCATGTCCCCCCTGGTCCTTTTTTTCTCTCTAACTAAAACTTTACTTTAAACAAGGTAGAATGAACCACTTTGGTTGAATCCCTCCCCCTCTTCCTTTGCATTCCACAAACTCTATCATCACTACTACCCCGGCCTAAGTAATATTTGCAAATTGCCGTAGCCATTTGAACAAAATTGATGATCAAAATTCAGAGGCTTGGCAACTGGCATGTACTTATGACGGTTGCAGTGTCCAGAGTGCAAGTGATCCCCTTTTGCAACCGATAAGCCAAGTTGATGGGAAAGCCAAATTCATTGTACAACCCTGATACCGATGCTGTCAAGGCTCCAACAGGCATCCCCATTCAGATCCTAAGTCTCTAGCCGCATCTCTCAGAGTAAAAAAGGTTGATTTATTAGGAGTAACCATGTCGGCGTTACGTGGGTGCAGCCGACTCTAAGACACATCATTCATTTCACCCTTGACCCTGGTCTTCCTCCCACTGCCCTGGAGGTATATTCTCCAATGAGACACATCCATAGCCAAGAGTCCTCAATCATGCTCTTCAGTAATAATCTTGCACGCCAACAGCTTCGGCTGCCAAGACAATTATCTAAAGTATTTAAGGAATGCACTGCTTTTCCCCAATCCCTTTCTGTTGGCACTTAAAAAGACCAAAGAAGTATTTTTTTAGTTGACAGACATAACAATTGCAGTGATTCACTTAACAACTGTGGGAAGAAAGCTCATAAAATTGGGTTGTTTTTTTTTTGAAAGGTTCTCATTTAACCACTTGTCTTGCTTAGCAACAGAAATGGGGTGCTCTGTTGTGGTCGTAAGTCGAGAACCTGTCCAGTTTTGTTCTTGACAGCAAGATGGAGGGCATTTAAAAAAAATTCACTGCGATGCATCTGAACTTTAATCTTATCTCTCTGGATCCTGGCCTGTTCTTGTTAGCAAAACTGGCTGATGGAAACGCCAACAGCAAAATCAATACGGCTTTGCATGTCCCGTAATAGTGCTCTAAATTAAATTGTCAGAAAGAAAATAGAAAAAAATGAGCCATGTTCGTGTTGACATTTGACAAGCCAGGTTATAAATAAGCTGCGTTAAACAGGCAGGGATGGAACACCCTCTCATCGCTTTTTATTCAGCTGGGGTCTACGTTAACAGCTACTGACCCAGAGGGTTTAATCTGATTCAATTCGGGTTTTTGGAGTAATTCTTTCCGTCATGTTTGTGATGAACATCCATCACTTCAAATAAGGACCATTGGAAGATAACAAATTTTGAGGGATTGATCTTCCTGAGAGCATCCTTGGATGCTGAGGGTGTGTGTGGGATATGTTTGTCAGGAACATTGATCGATGTCAGGTTTAATGCTTCCTGTAAGCCAAAAGGCATGACAACATGGTGAACAAAACGTTAATTGTGACAAAGGGATTGTATGTTTCATATTACATTTCTGTTGACAGCAGCAAGAATTATATTTGGACAATATTGGAAAAGATGAGGAAATTCCTACAGATGAAAACAGAATTACAAAAAAAATACGTATTACACTGGATAGGTTAAAGATAAAGGGACAAAGAAAATCAGAAATCAAAAATCGAACGATTTAAGAAACTGCCTAAATCAACTTTATCTTCTTGGACCTGCCCTGAAGCAAAACAAGATCTCAATTCAAGCAAAGGCTGTTGGCGAAAACTAATATAAAGCAGAGGATGAAACAATATTGTTCTTGTTCCCCAGAAGAGGCTTCTAGACTTCATACAGAGAGTATTTTTGGTCTGAAATTAAAAGTCGGTGTTGCAATGAGTAACGGCTCCATTCTTAGGAAGCCGGGATTCCTTCGGTTGAGAGTCGTCAACAAATGACATTGGAGGGGGAAAAAAATCCAGAAGGGAGAAAGGAGATGACTGGATGGAGGAGGAAGTTCTGAGGTGATTCAGGGATGAAGGTCCAGATGAACAAAATGGTGGTTGTGGCATGAGATCAAAGCCTTGCCACATTGTTTATGTAAGCAGGGGTGGAATTCAACCAGTTCGGCCTGCTTCGGGCAAACCGGTAGCTCCAAGGATCAGTTGGGAGAGAACCGGTTCAGTTTGCTCCGAGGATCAGCTGTTGGGCCCACCCAATCACCGGGGCTCTAGGCTGTGCTTTATATCCTGTTTTTCAAGCTCAGCTGATCTGTATGGCACAGTGGATTGCCACACGTCAGCTGTTTAACACACAGGGATTGCTGAAGAAGATCAGTTGCACGTGCACTCGCCAAACTGGTGGTTATACCAATTGAATTGCACCCCTGCATGTAAGCAAGATGTTTACAGAAAGGGTGTTGCTTGGATTGGCTGTGGCCGCCATCTTGCCTGCTTTGATCTTCTAGGTGGTGTAGGAAGGGCTGCACCCTCTCCAGATTAAAATATTCTTTATTCTTAATGTGAAGAGAGGCAGACTGTTAAGTTTCCCCAAAGGAGAACAATGCAAAAACACGTTCTTAAAGGCAGAAAGCAACCCCAGTCTTCTTGCATAGCAAAGCACCCTCGATGCAGAAGAGACTGGTCTCCAGGAATGCAGATTTTGAGCCCATTAAAAAAGACTGGGCCAATCCATTCATAAACAAAACACCTTCAGCTCCAGATGATGGGATTAAGAAGGACAGGACATAATCTTCACTGATCTGAAATGGTATAGGTTCTCCTGCTTGAGCAGGGGCCTGGACAAGAAGACCTCCGAGGTCTCTTCCAGGACTGTTCTATTTTAATACTGAAATAGCAAAAGACACAAGGCTCACTGTAGTGCACAAACCCCTGGAGCATCTCAGAATCCTTTGAAAAATACATCCATTCCTAAGCCAAGGGGTCAGCCATCCCAGAAAAATTTGCTGCTGTGACCAATGTTTCTGGCATCCAAATAAAGAGAGTCCTTCTTTCCTGCAGCCAGTCCCCATTTTATTTCCTCCTTTTCGTCTTCCTCCGCCTCTACCTCTCCTCCTCCATCTCCTCTTCCCCTCCTCCTCCTCCTCTGCCTTATCCATATCTTCCTCTCCTGCTCATTCTCCTCCTGGCCATTCTCCTCTTCCTCGTTCTCCTCCTCCTCCTCCTCTTCCACCTCCTCCCCCTCTTCCTCCTCTTCCTCTGCTCTTTGTTCTCCTCCTCCACTACCTCTTCTTCTTCTTCCTCTTTTTCCTCTTCCTTCTCTTCCACTCCTCTTCCTCTCCTCTTCCTCCTCCTCCTCTTCTTTCTCTTCCTCTTCTTCCTTTTCTACATCTTTCTCTCCTCGTTCTCCTCTTCTTCTTCCTCCTTTTCCTCCTCCTCCTCCCCCTCTTCCTCATCTTCCTCTGCTCTCATTCTCCTCCTCCACTACCTCCTCCTCTTTTTCTTACTCCTTTTCCTCTTCCTCCTCCTCTTCCTCTCCTCCTCCTCCACCTCCTCTTCTTCTGCCTCCTCCTCTTCCTTTTCCGTATCTTCCTCTCCTCATTCTCCTTCTCTTCTTGTTTCTCCTCTTCCTCTTCCTCTCCTCCTCCTCCTCCTCCTCCTTTTGGGGTTTTAACACAGTCACAGTGGTGAACCAAGATTTGTTCAATAATCAGTGCTTCTAAACACATTTCTTTTTGAGTTTTGAAGTGAGTCACATACTCTGATACAAACTCAGCTGCTGGGAAAAGCACAAAGCAAGGAAACTCTCTGGAAGTGAAATCAGATCTAAAATGAATCGTTTCCATATACTCCGAGGCAGACAAGGCAGAACGCTTATGGACTACGCCTGCACTGATTAACAATGCTTCACAATATATTTGGTTATATATTCAGAAGCAGGCAGAGATATTAAGTAAGACAAAGGGGCTCATATTTCAGGCAATTCCCACCACAAAAGGTGCTTTAAATGGTAAAAGGGAAGCCAAAGATTTATTTGTTAATTTCCTTCAGCGAACAATAGAGAAATGAATTCAAATGGATTGAATCCATACATGCATTATGGATTAGCTGGAGGATTTATCTTTGTCAAGCAGTGTTAAATGAGAATGCCCAGGTCTTCTATTAATACGAGAACTACAGTAGAAAAAGAGGGAGGCAAAACCAGGTATAAGGAGAAAAACATCTAATTGCAAAACTCAGGCAATTAAATAGGGATAATCAGACATTATCACCCTCAGAAACCAAAGGTACCTCTTGGAAACATCTTAAATTAACAGAGTAACAGATTTATTCTGTTCTATTGTTCTGTGCTCTGTGCTCTTGCTATTTTAGTTTTGTGTAGCATTTTACTAAGCAACCAAGCAATTGGATAAAACAGATTTAAATTTGGCACCTTGAAACTCTTTTAGGTACCCAAACCAACCTTCATCTTTTTTTTTTTCATTCCAAATATTTTGCTATTACCCACTTTCTCAGACTTCTTGATGAGAGCATCACGTGTAAAAAAAAAAAAAAAAAGGGACATGCAAACATTTTTCTAGAAATTACTGTTTCCGAATCATGAAAAACTGCAGCTCATCAAATCTGCTACGAAACAGAACAGATCGTCTTATTTGGTGACCTTTTCTAAGCACCCAGGAAACTTTAAACAAAAAAAAAAAAAACCCAATAGCTAATTAAACAGAGATCTTATAACATCTGGGAATTTTCACAAGATTAAAGTGATAATTAATGACATCTAAATTTAATCGCACTTAGAGCAGATCTGCTGGTTGAAATGTAGGCCTTCGCTTAGCCGTAAAAAATCCTGCTGCCATATTCAGCAGACTTTTATTCTTTTGCCATTACCACCAGAACCGGCCCTGGAGAGTCATCATTTTTTTGAATTCTCCTTGTTTTTAAAAGAGGGGTAGTCAGCAAAAGGATAACTCAAAATCTGCCAAGTAGATTCATGACATCATTAGTGCCTTAATAACGAGGTCTGAAATCTTATCCAAGGGTATTACAGAAAATTATCTAGCACAGAGATTAAGAATCTTGAAAGTTATGTTAAAATGCCCGAAGCCCAGAATTCTTTTACTTCTTTACCTGTAGGGGAGAGAGTCCTTGACTTACAACTGTAATTGAGCCCCAGAATCTCCGTGGCTAAGGAAGGCAGTGGTTAAGCAAGTTTTGCACCATCTTATGACCTTTCT
Organism: Notechis scutatus; assembly: GCF_900518725.1. The sequence goes on along the minus strand of NW_020717537.1, from coordinate 4,248 downwards.
GTTAAGTGAATCACTGCTTGTTGTTAATCACTGCTCTCTTTTTGGAGGTTTTTTTTTGCAGATTTTTCATGACCCAACTAGGGAACATCATCAGTGTTAGAAGGGACTGGGGTTTGGGAGGAGGAGGAGGAGGAAGAGAGGAAGGAAGAGGAGAAAGAGAAGGAGAGGAAGGAGGAGGAGAAGGAAGGAGAAGGAAAGGAAGGAGGAGGAGGAGGAAAAGGAGAAGGAGGGGAGAAGAAGTGGAAGGAGAATGAAGTTCCTTCCTCTGTACCCATCATTAAAATTCTAACTATTTCAATTTTCATGGATGTTCAGTTCTTTCCAGGAAATTGGGAGTACTGTAGTTGCGTTAATCTTTGATTTTCTTACCACCTTGTTTCTGAAGAGAAGTGGAAACTGAGTCAGGCTTTAGATTTGTTGAAGCCCTTACAGATCTTTTCTGAAGTTGCATTGCAAGAGGTACGAGTGGGTACAATAATCCAATAAGCAAAGCGGAGCTTGTGGTGACCAAGGCTTTTGTCAAACGATCAAGAAAATTAGTCCGTTTCAAAGGTTGTTTTCCCCTCACTGGCGATGTGTCTCTTCTCAAAAACCCTTAGTGACATAGGCAATTAATTTGCAAGCAGGCCTGGATGCAGAGTAAAACAACTACCTCTAAGAGAAATACTATGTAAACTTCAAAATTCAATTACAGCCTGTCGCCCGTGATTTAGCATTATGTAACACGCATCCCTTAAAGTACGGTACCAGCCATTTTTCCCCACTTCGGGATGACAGATTTAATGTTTCATGAAATTAGTACAAAGCTGCCTTCTTCCTGCCCTGTCCAAAATCCATGTCTTAACTGTATCCAGTCGCAGCACATCTAAAATTAATCTCAGGTGAAGCTAAAATGAGCATAGCCCGGATTAGATTTTCCTTCTGCGCCAAAACAAGGAGACTCCTCTATTCATACTGAAACAGACGAAGAATGGCTGCAGGATTTGGGCTTGGCCAGCCTCGAGAAAAGGAAGACTAGGGGGTGACATGAGAGCAGTCTTCCAGTATTTCAGGGGCTGCTACAAAGAGGAGAGGGGTCAACTCATTCTCCAAAGCACCTGAAAGCAGGATAAGAAACAATGGATGGGAACCGATCAAGGAGAGAAACAACTTGGAATGTATTGAGAGTTTTGCAGGGATAATTCAGCGCCAGAAAAATAAACACAGATGGCTGAGGCTTCATTTAACATCTTTATAAACACAAGTAGATTTTACAAACCAATTGTGGATTTCTCCAACAGGGAGCAAACTCAAACAGAAACAGAAACACGTTGCAAGTTCAGAGCGGAGCTCCAGTCTTCAGCAAGCAAGCAAGCAAGTTTCATCTTCAATAGACAGACTCAGAGTTTCAACCATAGCTTTAGAGCTGCAGAGTTCAACATAGAGCCACGCCCAGGGGTGGGATTTAAATTTTTTTTAACAACCGGTTCTGTGGGCGTGGCTTAGTTGGTGGGCATGGCTTGGTGGTCATGTGACTGGCTGGGCATGGCCAACTCAACATCACTCACATCGAGGCACGCATCTCCTCGCCTGGCCTCTCATGACTGTGGGGATGCTGCAACAGTCGTAAGTGTGAAAAAGGGTCATAAGTCACTTTTTTCAGTGCCATTGTAACTTTGAATGGTCACTCCACACAAGCAAAGTACCAGCAAAGGAGGGGAAAAAAAACCCAGAGAAGTTCCTGAGACAGGAAGTCTAGTCCTGCCAAGAATGTAATAAGGGTTAACAGAGAGGCAGTTTCTGTAAGCAACACCAGAATGTTTCCTTCCTGCCTTCCTTACAGGATTAGCCCAGTAATTTCTTCTAACAACCGGTTCTCCAAACAGCTTAGAATGTTAACAACAGGTTCTAATGAATAGGTGAGAACCTGTAGAATCCCACCCCTACAAAGGACCCCATAGTTGTTGGCATCCTCCCCTCCTTCTTCCTTCTCCCCCTCCTCCTCTCCTCCTCCTCTTTCTCCTTCTCCTCCCTTATAACACTGATGATGTTCCATAGTTGGGTCATGAGACGTCTACAAGGAAACCACCAATGGAACTCTTGGAATTCTCCATCTTAGCCCATTTAAAAAAGAAAAGAAAAAGAAAACCTGCTGATATAGTCCCTAAATTGTAGCCATCTGGGTGCTGCTGGGTGCAGAGCACTGCATTTATCTCACGTTGGTCTAGAAGAGGCAGAGGAACAAGGGGAGCCTGTTTCCAGTGCGCGTGTGTGCAGAGCTGCTAGAAGGCGAGAGTAGCTGAGACAAAAGGGGCGACTCAGGAGTAAGGCTGGGAGGTGATTGGTATAAAGGAGGTGCAAAGGGAGAGAAACCTTTGCAGGAAGCAAAGTCGTTCGCTCTGTTCAGATTAAACCTTGAAGATCTGTGTGGACTTTGTACCTCGGTTGGTTGTTTACAGTTAATTTGGCACTTTAGTTGTTGGCAGCAATTCAAAGGAGAGAAAGGTAGGTGCTTATCTCGAGAGACTGTTTGGGACTCATTACAGGCTGGGAATGCACATAATTCCCAGCGTTGAATTAAACAAGAGTTGTTTGGGATAAGGGTCTCAGGAAGCCTTGGTCAGGACATTTTCCAAAGGACCTGAAGGCAGGACAAAAAGCAACAGATGGAAGGTCATTAAGGAGAGATCCAACCCAGAACTCAGGAGAAATTTCATGACAGTGAGAACAATTAATCTATGGAACGACTTCCCTTCAGAACTTGTGAACGCTCCAACACTGGAGATTTTTAAGAAGAGATTGGATGGCCATTTGTCTGAAATGGTACAGGGTCTCCTGCTTAAGCGGGGAGGGGGGGTTGGACTAGAAGACCTCCAAGGTCCCTTCCAGCTCTTATTCTTTAATTGTGTTATTTCTTACAGATTTCAGATTTCTGCTTATTTGATTCTTGAAAGAGACTGAGGTTCCACGCACGATTTCAAACTTTTATTGATGATATTTCAGAACCCTTCCCCATTTTTAGAAAAAAAACAACAACACCCGATTTCCATTAAAATCAGCTACTCTACATGGGATGAAAAATATTTTCTGCTTCAGCCACACATTACTAAAACAAGCAGTGATGGCTTATGGGTTAAAGCAGTAAAATAAGTTACTATTGTCTGTACAGATTAGATCCAAGCTAAGAGAAACAAGCATGTCAGAAAAGGCAGAAGGGAGAAAAGACACTAAAACACACATACAACATCACCAAGTACTTAAAATTCTCCAGGAAGGAGAGTCAGGAGGGAAGAAAATGTTTTTAAAAACTGGACTTCTGATTTTCCTCAAGAGAAGCTTCTGCAAGTTTTGAACCCTGCAAAATGAAATCAGAATGAATGTTACAGTCAAAGAGGAAATCCCACAAAGTAGCATTTAAATAAAATGAAATGCACCCTGTATTTGGGGCGTAGTTCCAGTTTTTCTAAAGCAAGCACACACAGACCTCAAAATGAGGCGCTTAGCAGAGGGAACAAGCTTCAAAAGCTTCATGGTTATTGCAAACGTTAGCAAGCCATTAGCCATCCACCTGATCTCACTTGGAGCAAAGACTAATGTGTAAGTTTTGAAGACAAAAATTTGGATTTGCCCAGATTTAAGAATGCTGAGAATTTGCTGAAATTAATTAGGGGCTAATTCACCGTGGCTAAGACACAAGCATAGTTAGCACGGTATTTAAATGTGCACCAACAGGGTGGCAGTTTTGTCTAGGATTGGGGTTGTCCCAGGAATGGAAGGCCAGAAGGTGATTCCAAGTATGCTATACTGGAAAGTTGCCAGAAGAAAATATGTGTATATGTTGAGTTGTGGGTTCCTTGGTGCTCTCTGAGCTTGGTGGTTTTCTTGCAGACGTTTCATGACCCAACTGGGTAACATCATCAATGCTAGGACCATGTGCTAGCAGTGATGATACCTAGTTGGGTCATGAAACGTCTGCAAGAAAGCAACCAAGCTCAGAGACAGCACGAAGGACCTCAGAGTTGTCTGAAGCAATACTATTGCTAAGAAAAATTGTGCCCGAGTCTTTTTAAGTCATTCAAAATCAAGTTTGACTCAAAGGAGATTTTTCCTTTCAGGGAAGATCAATTAATTATATTTTTTTAAAGTTTGGATTTTTACCCACTTCAAATGTAAATTATTAACCTTTTTATTATGCCGCATTTTCATCCTTTCCTTTCCTTTCCTTTCCTTTCCTTTCCTTTCCTTTCCTTTCCTTTCCTTTCCTTTCCT
>NW_020717536.1:42910-55293 GCF_900518725.1 Notechis scutatus | reverse complement strand
TTCATCTTAATGCAATATTAATGATAGAAATAGCTATTGCAATCTGTTTTCTTGAGATCCTGCAACTTTGGTGTTAGAGGATTTCACAGAACTGCTCTGTGGTGACCTAACATTGTTGCTACAGCAAGTTAGACAACGTTTTTCTCTGTTGATCTTATAATCCTTTCCTTTCCTTTTCCTTACAATCCAAACCATTCTCCCCTTTTGGGTAGGACAATATATACAACCTTACATTCTAAGTCCATAATGTTCACAGCATGCCTTATGCTTTATAGAGCCTTGGGCCTTTGTAAAATGATCTGCTATATTGTTTTCTGACATACAGTATTCCAGCATAATCATCTTACTTTGTACACATTGTCTCACATTTAAATATCTTAAATCTTTGTGTTTCGTTCTTGTTTTAACAGCAATATTTAAAGCCATCTGTATTGCTGATTGATTATCTTCATAAACTACAATAGAATCTGTTACATCAATTCCCATGTCAATTAATAATTGCTTATACAAAACTAAATCTGTACATAATAAAGACAAACATGAGAATTCAGCCTGCATTGTTGACAAACTTAGATGTTTCTACCAAATAGATCTTCATCCAATCAATGCCTTTCCCAATAATACTACAGTTCCCGATGTAGATTTTCGTGTCTTTATGTCTGTAGCAAAACTTGCATCAGCATATGCAGTTAAACTCAGTTCATCTTATGGCTCCAAATACAATGAATAATGCATTGCTTGTTTCAGGTATCTTAACACACGTTTAGCAGCTTGCCAGTGCCTTTCAGTTGGCTCAGTGTTAAATCTCGCTAATTGATTAACACGGTATGCGATATCTGGCCTTGACCAATTACTGAGATAAGATAAACTACCAATCAAGGACTGATAAATGTTCTTATCAAAAATAGGACTTTGAATATCACTATGGCTAAACTCCTGGTTAATTGGTGTCTTAGCCAGTTTACAAAGTTCCATTTTAAAACTTTTTAGTAATTGGTTAATTTTATCTGCCTGTGAGATCTTATATCCTCCCCTAGTTCTATCTATCTTTAATACAAGATATTGTTTGATTTCTCCTAATTGTTTTATCTTAAATTTCTTTTCTAACAGTGAGATTATTTTAGCAGCTTCTTGTTCAATTTTTGTGATTAATGCTATGTCATCAGTAAATAATAGCAATAATGAAATTACACCATTACTTTCTCTTTTAAACAAACATGGATCAGCCATACCAGCTGCAAAACCTATCTTAGTTAATTCTTTAACTATACATTGATTCCACTCATATCCTGATTGCTTCAAACCATAAAGACTCTTTTTCAATCTCCAGCAATCAGTTGTATTATCATTTTTGATACCTAAAGGTTTCTTTAAATAAATAGTGTCTTGCAAAGGTGCATGCAGATATGCAGTCTCTACATCCAAATGATTTACAATGTATTTCTCTTTAGCTGCCCACACTAATGCTGCCCTTAATGTAGTAGCCTTCAGACTAGGCGCAAACACCTCATCATAGTCATTTGCTGTCTGATTGAACCCTTGTGTTACTAACCTGGCTTTATGGGTAACAGTCCCATCTACACCCGTCTTTAGCTTATTAACCCATTTACATCCTATGGCATGTTTACCTGGTGGTAACTTAACATTTTCATATACCTCCAGTCTTTTTAATGATTCCAGTTCCTTATCCATTGCTTTCTGCCAAGCAGCCTGATCCTTAGCAGGATACAGTTTTAGTTCACTATAATTACTTGGAACTGCATTCACTTGGCATACAACACTAGCCTGATATCTATCAGGTGGTCGTGTTACTCGGGTTGAACGTCTTGGTAATACAGGGCTAACTGGTGGACTTTCTTGTGCCACCTGTTCCTGTTCTCCTACTTCTTCCTGTTCCTGTTCTCCTACTTCCTCCTGTTCTTCCTCTTTAATGGCTATTTGTGGTTTACTTATTTCATCTTTAGGGACTATTTGGGTGTCAATAATAATATCATTGCTGGATTCCTGTTCCAGTTTATCCCTCCCAATGTGCTCAAGAAATTTTGCACTAGCACTACAATAAACATGAGCTGTGCCTTGATCACAAAATGTAAACGATCTATGGTTGGCTTCGTAACCTACAAAAAATAATTTTTTAGCTCTATGTTACCCTTTTAGTCTTACTTGTGAGGGAATATGCACCCATGCTGGAGCTCCAAATGTGTGTAGGTAACTTAAATTTGGTTTTCTGCCATGCCAATGAGTGAATGGCAATTCTCCAGTTGTTGTATTAACTACATTGTTTAACACATGGTTACTACACATTATGGCCTCACCCCCACAGTGTTTTAGGTAACACTGAATCAGATAACATAGTGTGAGCCATGGCTTGTAATGTTTGCTCTCTTCGTTCTATAAATGAGTTATGTTGTGGTCTGTAAGGTGCAGAACATTTATGCTCAACACCAGCCAATTTTAATGTATTTTGGAATCTTTTGTAAAACTCAGTCCCGTTATCAGTAACTAAAGTTATTACTTTACTTTTCATTTTTCTCTCAGCAAACCTTAGCCAGTTAAAGAAATGTTGGAATGTTTCTGTTTTGTTTTTCATAAGATAACAGAAGCCGTATCATGAGTAATGGTCCATAATACTCAAAATATAACAGGCACCTCCTAAACTTGGTTTCTTAGGACCAATTATGTCAGCAAAAACAACCTCTAAAGATTCTTTGGTCTTAAACCCATTTAGTTTGTTTGCAGGAGTAACCTTACTCTTCTCTTGGCTACAAGCATTACAGTTTAAATACTTGCTACAGGGTTTCAATTTTACTCCCTCTGACAATTCAACAGGTTGTTTGAGCATTATGAAATTAATGTGCCCTAGATGTCTATGTAGTAAATGTATACATTCGTCATGTGGCTTAACATTGTTATAAACTGAGATAGTCATCTTCAACTGGTAATCATGTATTACATATAAATCATTTTTTAAAGTAGCAGAAACATTTTTATCCTCTTTCTCTATTATACAGTTATCTCCCCTAAAGGTTACTACATAACCAAGATTAACTAAAGCCCTTACTGATAATAAATTAAATTTCAGTTTAGGTACATATAACATAGTTAAATGTTCATTTATACAAGAACAATATGCAGTACCTTCACCTGATGCTTTAATCTTCCATCCATTTGACAATGATGCATGTTGCTTACTCGTGGACATCTTTACAAACCTGTTTCTATCTTTAGTAATGCATTGTGATGGTCCACTATCAATAACCCACAAATCATGGTTTACAGTTGAATTTCTAGACATAGCTAAACTAACATTCTTCTTAGCCTTCTGGTGATTACCAGTATTCTGTTGTTTTCCCTTCTTACAGAATTTAGCTATATGTCCCCTAGCCCCACAAGAAAAACATTTGCTAACAGTATAGGCAGTTGAAGATAAATTCTCCTCTTGTGGTTGTTCATTCCTCAGTTGATCCCTATCCAGCCGTCTTCTTGCTTCTTCTAGCAATCTTCCAGTTATGTCAGTCAATGTCAGTTTATCTCTGGGCAGGACTTCCAGTGAAGATACATAATCATCATAACTTTCATCCAATGAGGAAAGAATGATGTAAACTTGATGCAGCTCTGAAAATATCAGTTCTTTTTCAGTTAAACACTCAGATGAAGTGTTGGTTATATTGAATGTTTCCTGCTGCTTCAGCTCTAAAGGATCTGGTGGGGCCATACTTTATCACTTATCTCTAAATGTCAGTGGTGAGAACAATATATCTTTTTAGTTCGGATGGAGGGGTTTTCTTCAGGTCAGTCGAGGAGACTCTACTCTCCTTGAGACCACTGAAGCATTCCTCTCGATGTAAAAAATTTGCCAAGACTCTAGAAAGAGTGCAGAGAAAAGCAACAAAGATGATTAGGGGACTGGCAGGGTTTGGATTCTACCAGTTCTGGCGAACCCCTTGTTATGATTCTGTGCAGTTCAGAGAACCAGCAAATTGTGCCACTGGCTTACCCTGCTCACCCCGCCTGGCCCCTCCCAGCCAATCCTTATCTTGCCTTGGCTGTTCACCAAGAGTTATACCTGCAGCCCAGGCTGCTCACTAGTTCCTTGCCCAGGCCCAACCTTAGATCTGCAGCGTCGCCTTGGCCCCACCCCCTGGGCATACGCACAGGAGGTGGTGAACGCACAGGGCCTGGCATCCCTGGGACTGCTTGCTGAGTGCTGCCCTTCATCCAGGATGCATTGCCAGCCCAGCCCTCTCACGCTTGGAGCCTCCTGAGCTCACACCCAGGGGGCAGGGCTGAGGCAGCAGCGTGGATCTAAGACTGGCTGCGAGTGGTGCCAGTGCCTCCATGCCCCACTTGTTGGCCTTTCCCTGGGACTGTCCCACCCCCGCATGGGAAAGCAACATCATTACCTGTGCGTGGAGGAGGAGAAAGGTAGGAAGGAGAGGGCATTGGGGACCCAGGGGGCTTCTGCCTGCCAGTGTGCGATGGGCAGTAGTAGCCATAGGAGATCACAAGCCGCAATGGCTCTGGGGGGAGGAGCGGAAAGCAAACGGTGGGGCGTGTGGCTTCTGGTATTGCAGGGGAGAGGGGGCAGAAGCAGAACTGTCCTTTGGCATTAAGCATGAAGGTAATGGAGGGGAAGGTGGACAAAAAGGGAAGCTCCATGTTTTTTTTTAAATTGGCAGAGACTTCCATTTTGATCCCCTTGCCTCTGTGCCTGACAGACCTCTGCGTGACTCTCAGCTCACTTCTCCAACCCATGCATGTGTGTGTGAGTGTGTGTGTGTGTGTGTGTGTGTGTGTGCATGTGTGCGCCTAAGGTCTCTCTCCCCCCCCCCGCAGCCTAGCACCGTGACAATGGAGAGAAAAACACCATGAGAGGATTCAGGCTGAAAAAAACAAGCATGGCAAAAAATGAGTTAGTTTGCACTTTCTTAGCAGCCTAGCAACACAGAAGTTTGTGTATGTGTGTATACGTGTATACGCCTAAGGTCTCTTCCGCCTGCTATTTCTTCTTCCTTCTCTTTTTCCTCACTTTCCTCCTCTCCCCCTCCTGGCACAGAAACAAGGCTCATGCTCTTTTCTTTCTCATGCAGCTTTGCAAGCCTGTTCCAACAAGGCTTGGAATGGGGGAGGGAAGAAACTATCCCCTCTTAAGTACTGTGTCTGATGGAACCATTCTCATTTGCACCTTTTCCAAGACTGCTGGATGAGTTGGATTGGTCTCTCTCTTTTTCTCTCTCTCCCCCTCCCCCTCCTTCTCTCTTTTGAATAGTTTTCTCAGTACTTCCTCAATGTGCTGGAACTTTGGTTTGTTTTGCTGGAAGGATGAGTTGTCCCTTATCCTCCACCTCCCTTACCCACCACCTTAGTTTCCACTTTCTAGAGGCAGAAAGTCCCAGGTCTAATCTGGAAGGGCATCACTGTGCTGAACCATTGACAAATGCAGGTGGTGGTCATTCCCTCTTTCTGCTTCCCCAGGTCTTTGATATGGGGGGGTGGGGTTCCCCTGGAGCAAAAGCAGAGAGCCTCTTCCAGTGAAGATTTCTCTGTGTCTTCTAATTTTCTTCCAGAGCAGAACAAAAAAGCCTCTTCCTGTGAAGGCTTTTCCAGTTCTTTATTCTGATTTTCCCCAGGAGCAAAAATAAAGCCCATTCTAGTGAAGTCTTCCCTGGGTGTTTATTCTGATTTTCCCCTGGACTGGAGCAAAATCATCTGATGGCAGTCTTTAAGTAACAATCCCACACTTATTTTACTCCATGCGTGGCCCACCCACTATTTAATTTACCATTTCTGTTTGTGCTTCTTTCCCAAACTGTATACTTTTCTCCCTCCCTCCTTTTCTCTCTCTCCCTCCCTCCTTCCCTCCATTCCCCCCCTCTCTCTCACACACAGAGGCCCATGGTAAAATTGTCTTCCATGAAACCAGTCGCTGGTGCCAGAAAGGTTGGGGACCTCTGAATTAGATCATGCAGGAGAGCCCTTTTAAGGATTATGTATTAATAGAAAAGCAACTAACTTAGCTCTGATCCTAAACCAGGGGTCCCCAAACTTGCCAACTTTAAGACTTGTGGACTTCAACTCACACAATTCTGGGAGTTGAAGTCCACAAGTCTTAAAGTTGCCAAGTTTGGAGACCTCTGTCCTAAACGCTAAAGCTGCTGCATATAAAAAAGAGAGGAGCTCTGATCAACTATCACAGTCACATTTTGGATCTGAGTGGAGGTTGTTAAGAATGATAGTCACCTAACAGTTGGGTTGACAATATATAAACCAGGATAGTCATTTAATACTGTTGTATCTTTAAGAGAATGCTGTAATTGTGATTGGCTGAGGTTCCTCCGACGGCCATAAGATGGAGCCAGAAACCTGGTTTGTTCTCTTCTTGCATTTCCTTGTTTGCCTTTTGCCTGAATGTCGTTCTGTTTGGATTGCTGTGAATCTTGCAAACTGTTAACAAACTCCATTTACTGAACTTTGTTTATGATACTGGACTTCGTTTTTGGATTATCTCTGGACTGATTGTATTGAATACTACCTGCTTTAACCATGTATGATTTGGACTGTTTGTTGGACTTTGTTTACCCATTAACTGGAAGTAAACCTACATTTTACTATTCAGTGTATCTCTGTGTTGGTTGTGTGTTATTCAACACCACTCTCACTACGTTTCCCGGAGTGCACTCATTCTTCTAATGGGGAATACCTCAACACTGGTTATGGGCCAGTTCATACCAGACTCAGATAACTGACAGTTAGTGTGAATACGCAGTACCGTATACAGACAGCTGTTTACTGTTTAATTGTGGGTTACTGTCCTGGTAAAGATGGCACAAGACCCATCAACAAATCTGTCACTGATAACCCGGTTGGATGGAACAAACTATGTTTACTGGTCTATGAAGTGCAGTCTACTTCTGCATAGGGAAGGGTTATGGGCTGCAGTTCACGATCCACTGGATGTAAATGCTTGGGATCCAAATAATGAGGATGATGCCAAAAAGTTAGCTGACTTTAAACAGAACAATGAACAAGCTCTTTATATAATTGGACTAACACTGAGTGACCAGCAGCTAGTCCATATTCATGGAGAAGAGTCTGCTGCTAGGTGTTGGGAGAATTTGAAGAGGATTTATGTTCATGACAGTGTAGGTACACACATACATATTACACGTAAACTTTTTAGAGCACATCTTCCGAAAGGTGTAGATATGTTAGCTCATTTGAACTTCATGAAAAGAACTTTTCAAGAGCTACATGAAAAGGAACTGATTTTTTCAGAGCTGCATCAAGTTTACATCATTCTTTCCTCATTGGATGAAAGTTTTGATGATTATGTGTCTTCACTGTAAGTCCTGACCAGAAATGAACTGACATTGACTGACATAACTGGACGATTGTTAGAAGAGGCAAGAAGAAGGCTGGAAAGACCAACTGAGAGAGAAACAATCACAAGAAGAGGGTTTGTTTTCAACTGCCTATACTGTTAGGAAATGTTTTTCTTGTGGAGCTAGGGGACATATAGCTAGATTCTGTAAGAGGGGAAAATGACAGAATACTGGTAATCACCAGAAGGCTAAGAAGAATGTTAATTTAGCTATGTCTAGAAATTCAACTGTAAACCATGATTTGTGGGTAGTTGATCGTGGAACATCGCAGTGCATTACAAGAAATAGAGCGGTTTGTAAAGATGTGTACGAGTAAGCAACATATATCATTGGCAAATGGATGGAAGATGAAAGCATCGAGTGAAGGTACTGCATATTGTTCATGTGTAAATGAGCATTTATCTATGTTATATGTACCTAAACTGAAATTTAATGTGTTATCAGTAAGGGCTTTAGTTAATATTGGTTTTGTAGTAACCTTTAGGGGAGATAACTGTATAATAGAGAAAGAGGGTAAAAGTGTTACTGCTACTTTAAAGCATGATTTATATGTTATACATGATGACCAGTTGCAGATGGCTAACTCAGTTTATAACAATGTTAAGCCACATGACGAATGTATACATTTACTGCATAGACGTCTGGGGCACAAAATGCTGAAACAAACTGTCGAATTGTCAGAGGGAGTAAAATTAAAACCCTGTAGCAAGTACTTAAACTGTAATGCCTGTAACCAGGAGAAAAGCAAGGTTACTCCAGCAAACAGACGTAATGGGTTTAAGACCAAAGAACCTCTAGAGGTTGTTTTTGCTGACATAATTGGTCCTAAGAAACCTAGTTTGGGAGGTGCCTGTAATATTTTGAGTTTCATGGATCATTACTCATGGTACGGTTTCTGCTATCTAATGAAAAACAAAAGAGAAACGTTCCAACATTTCTTTAATTGGCTAACATTTGCTGAGAGAAAAATGAGACATAGGGTAATTACTTTAGTTACAGATAACGGGACTGAGTTTATTAATAATAGATTTCAAATGATGTTGAAATTGGCTAGTATCGAGCATAAGCATTCTGCACCTTACAGGACACAACATAATTCGTTTAGAGAATGAAGATGGCAAACATTACAAGCCATGGGTCGCAATATGTTATCTGATTCAGATTTGCCTGAAACATTGTGGGGTGAAGCCATAATGTGTAGCAACCATGTGTTAAACAATGTGGTGAATACAACAACTGGTGAATTGCCATTCACTCGTTGGCATGGCAGAAAACCAGATTTAAGTTATCTACACACATTTGGAGCTCCAGCATGGGTGCATATACCCTCACAAGTAAGACTGAAAGGGCAACATTGAGCTAGGAAAATATTTTTAATAGGTTATGAGGCCAACCATAGATCGTTTAGATTCTGGGATCCAGGCACAGCTAATATTTACTGTAGCACTAGTGCTAAATTTCTTGAGCACGTTGGATGGCATAAACTAGAACAGGAATCTAACAATGATGTTGTTATTGACACCCAAGTAGTCCCTAATGATCAGATAGTTAAACCATCAATAGCCATTAAAGAGGAAGAACAGGCACAGGAGGAGATCAAAGAACAGGAGCAGATGGAACAGGAGAATCTACCAGTTGCCTAGACATTCAACCCATGTAACATGACCACCAGATAGATATCAGGCTAGTATAGTATGTCAAGTAAATATAGTTCCTACTAACTATAATGAGCTGAAACTGTATCCTGCTAAGGATCAGGCTGCTTGGCAGAAAGCAATGGATAAGGAACTGAAATCTTTACAAAGGTTGGAAGTATATGAAAATGTCAGGTTAGCATGCCATAGGGTGTGAGTGGATTTATAAAATTAAGACAGGTGTAGATGGGACTGTTACCCATAAAGCTAGATTAGTAGCACAAGGGTTTGATCAGTCAGCCAATGACTATGACAAAATGTTTGCACCTAGTCTGAAAGCTACAGCATTACGAGCAGCATTAGTGTGGGCAGCTAAAAATAAATACACAATAAACCATTTAGATGTGGAGATGGCATATCTGCATGCACCGTTGCAACATACTATATATTTAAAGAAGCCTTTGGGGATAAAAACTGATAACAAAACTGATTGCTGGAGATTAAAAAAGAGTCTTTATGGCTTGAAGCAATCAGGCTATGAATGGAACCAGTGCATAGTGAAGATAGCTTTTGTAGCTGGCATGGCTGATCCATGTTTATTCAAAAAGGAAAGTGATGGTGTAATTTCATTGTTGCTATTGTTCACTGATGACATAGCATTAATCACTAAAACTGAGAAAGAAGCTACTGAGATTATTTCACTATTAGAGAAGAAATTTAAAATAAAACATTTAGGTGAGATTAAACAGTATCTTGGTTTAAAAATAGATAAAATTAGAGGAGGCTACAAAATCTCACAGGCAGATAAAATGAACCAGTTACTGAAGAACTTTAAAATGGAACTTTGTAAGCCAGCTAAGATGCCAATGAGCCAGGAGTTTAGCCACAGTAATGTGCAAACTCCTGTTTTTGATAAAGACATTTCTCAATCATTGATTGGCAGCTTATCCTATCTTAGTAATTGGTCTAGGCCAGACATAGCATATAGTGCCAACCAATTAGCCAGTTTTAACGCTGAGCCTACTGAAAGACACTGGCAAGCTGCTAAGCATGTATTGAGATATCTTAAACAAATGATGCATTATGCATTATATTTGGAGCCTAAGGATGAACTAAGTTTTACATATGCCGATGCAAGTTTCGCTACAGCTGTACCTACACAGAAATCAACCTCAGGTACTGTAGTGTTATTAGGAAAGGTGTTAATTGGATGGCGATCTATTCGACAAAAACATCTAAGCTTATCAACAATGGAGGCTGAATTCTCATGTTTGTCTCTATTATGTATGGACTTAGTATGTTATAAGCAACTAATGATAGATATGGGAATTCATGTAAAGGAACCTATTGTTGTATATGAAGACAACCAATCAGCAATTCAGATGGCTTCCAATCTCACTGTAAAGACAAGATCAAAGCACACCGATCTATGATATCTGAATGTGAGACAATGTGTTCAAAGTAAAATCATTACACTGGAGTATTGCATGTCAGAGAATAACATTGCAGATCATTTTACAAAAGCCCAAGGCACTGTAAAACATAAGACTTGCTGTGAGGAATATGGACTTAAACTATAAGGTTTTATATATTGTCCTACCCAAAGGGGAGAATGTTAGGAATTATAGTCACCTAACAGTTGGGTGGGCAATATGTAAACCGGGATAGTTATTTAATACTGTTGTATCTTTAAGAGAATGCTGTAATTGTGATTGGCTGAGGTTCCTCCGATGGCCATAAAATGGAGCCAGAAACCTGGTTTGTTCTCTTCTTGCATTTCCTTGTTTGCCTTTTGCCTGAATGTTGTTTTGCTTGGATTGCTGTGAATCTTGCAAACTGTTAGCAAACTCCATTTACTGAACTTTGTTTATGATACTGGACTTCGTTTTTCGATTATCTCTGGACTGATTGTATTGAATACTACCTGCTTTAACCATGTATGATTTGGACTGTTTGTTGGACTTTGTTTACCCATTAACTGGAAGTAAACCTACATTTTACTATTCAGTGTATCTTTGTGTTGGTTGTGTGTTATTCAACACCACTCTCACTACGTTTCCCTAATTCCCATTCTCCTAATAGGGAATACCTCAACAGAGGTCCTGGGAAAGGTGTCAGAATAACACTTGGAAGGGACCTTGGGGGAAACCCTTTGCCATTTCAGACAAGTGGCTGTCCAGTCTTTTCTTAAAAACCTCCAGTGTTGGAGCACCCAGAACTTCTGGAGACAACCAGTTCCACTGGTTAATTGTTCTCGCTGTCAGGAAGTTTCTCCTTAGTCTGCTTCTCTCTTTGTTCAGTTTCCATCCATTTCTTCTTGTTTTGCCTTCTGTTTCTTTGGAAAATACATTGCCTCCCCTTCTTTCTGGCAGCCCCTTAAAAGCCTTTTACCTATCACATTCTTGGGCAAAGCATGTGAGCCATTTCCTACTTTCAGTGGTCCATGAAAGTACATCTATAGTATGCAGATGATAAAGTCAAAAAAGGTGAACAACATTGTTAAAGAACTATAGATAAGTTGAGGCTGGGTGTGACAAGGAATTGCTAGGAGGGGAGGGGCCAGGCAAGGCATCCCTTGACATGAGTGACATTGAGTTGGTCAAACCCAGCCAGTCACGTGACCACCAAGCCATGCCCAACCAGTCATGTGACCATCAAGCCACACCCAGCCAGCAAGCCACACCCACAAATTAAGCCACATCCACAGAACTGGTTGTTAAGAAATTTGAATCCCACCCTTGGGGACTGGAGGCTAAAACATATGAAGAACAGTTGCAGGAACTGGGTATGTCTAGTTTAATGAAAAGAAGAACTAGGGTTGACATGATAGCAATGTTCCAATATCTCAGGGGTGCCACAAAGAAGAGGGAGACAAGCTATTCTCCAAAGCACCCAAGGGCAATTCAAGAAGCAAAGGGTGGAAACTAATAAAGGAGAGAAGCAACTTAAAACTAAGGAGAAACTTCCTGACAGTTAGAACAATTAATCAGTGGAACAACTTGCCTCAGAAGTTGTGAATGCTCAAACACTGGAAGTTTTAAAAAAGATGTTGGATAATCATTTGTCTGAAGCAGTGGTGGGATTCAAATTTTTTTACTACTGGTTCTGTGGGCGTGGCTTAGTGGGCATGGCAGGGGAAGGATACTGTAAAATCTCCAGTCAGAGGTGGTATTTGCCGGTTCTCTGAACTACTCAAAATTTCTGGTACTGGTTCTCCAGAACTGGTCAGAACCTGCTGAATACCACTTCTGGTCTGAACTTGTGCAGGGTTTCCTGCCTAAGCAGGGGGTTGGACTAGAAGACCTCCAAAGTCCCTTCCAATTCTATTCTATTCTATTCTATTCTATTCTATTCTATTCTATTCTAT
>NW_020717536.1:0-10500 GCF_900518725.1 Notechis scutatus | reverse complement strand
ACCCAGGCTTCAAATTTAGCTTCATATCAAGTTTATTTGGGCTGCTGCAGGGAGATCAGGAGAAATGGATTCCTCTGGTTAGAGGGAACTCCCTAAAGTTGCAGGAATCCTGCAAGCAATTCTGTAAAATAAGATGGTGTCTTGGAAGAAAACAAACACATCTAAATATCAAGGTATCTTTACTCTTTATTCGCCTGTCTACTCTTTTTCTTTTCACAGGGAATGCCTATGTCATCACCAAAGGGAATACGACTGTCAATGTGGGACAGGGTATGAATGGACAACTGCACTTGGTCCCTGGGACTCTGGGAGATTGACCGGGAAGAACCATTGTGTGTGTCTGTGTGTGTGTGTGTTTTTTTTTCAGATGGGTTTCCTAGCTTTAGAAGGAGAAAGGGAAGAAGGGAGGGAAGGGATAGAGAGAGAAAGAGAGAGAGGGGGGAAGAGAGTGATAGAGAGAGAAAGGAAGAGAGAGAGAGGAAGAGAGATGAAGAGAGAAAAAGAGAAAGAGAGAGGAAGAGAGAGAGAAAGCGAAAGAGAGGGAAAGAGAGAGAGAAAGAAAGAGAAAGAGAGAGGGAAAGAGAGAGAAAGAGAGAGGGAAAGAGAAAGAAAAATGAGAAAAAGAGAAAGAAAAATGAGAAAAAGAGAGAGAAAGAGTGAGAGAAAGAGAGAGGGAAAGAGAGAGAAAGAGAGCAAGAAAGAGAGCTCAGCTCCTGTGCTGCCCCAGAAGAGGAGCAGCTGCCACAGCTGCATGGCTCACCGTCGTGGGGCAGTTGACCACCCAGCCAGCAAATGCTCAAAAGAGGAACGCTGAGGTAAGAGGTGCGCTAGCCGGGAAGCAGTCATGCTCCCTTGGCAGAAGTGGAGGGGGGTGTTTCTGCTGGCTTGTTCTTGGTAGCAGGCTGGAGACGGGTGCTTCATTCCAGCCAGACTTGGGGTGAAGCTCTGCCACCTGCTGGGTCCCCAACCCAAGCCCCAGGAACACTGACGCCCCTTCCCTTCAAGGCCAAGAAGGGGCTCCAGCTTTCCAGTGCAGGGAGGCGGTATTCCCCACCCAACTTTCTCTCTGTGTCCAGGGCTGTGGAACCCGGTCATTGGTGGATATGTCCCGCCATCCTAGGGGGGTGGGCAATGAGGTGCAAGGACCCCTGAAAGTCCAGGCGGAGCCAACGCATGCACACTGACCAGCTGGTCTGCACATGTGCACCAGAAACCGGAAGACCAGATGCACCGGAAACGGGAAGATCATGTGTTTTTTTTATTTCTGGCACATGCTCACTTGCGCGCTCGCACATGCGCTCCCGTGTTGGCACACAGTGCCAAAAAGGTTAGCTATCACTGAACTAGACATACCCAATTCCAGCAAGTGTTCCTTATATGTTTTAGCCTCCAGTCTCCTAATAATCTTTGCTGTTCTTCTCTGCAATTTTTCTAGAGTCTCAACATCTTTTTTACATTGTGGCAATTAAAACTGAATGCAGTATTCCAGGTGTGGCCTTACCAAGGTATTATAAAGTGGTATTAACACTTCACGTGATCTTGATTCTATCCCTCTGTTTATGCAGCCTAGAACAGTGTTGGCTTTATTTGGCAGCTGCTGCACATTGCTGGCTCATATTTAAATCACCTGTTCATTTTGTTTTTCGTACCTAAATGTAGAACCTTATCTTTTTCACCATTGAATTTCATTTTATAGATAGCGCCCAATGTTCAAGTCTTTCAATATCCTTCTGTATCTTAAACCTATCTTCTGGAGTGTTGGCTATTCCTGCTAGTTTGGTGTCATCTGCAAATTTGATGAGTTCCCCATCTATCCCCTCATCCAAATCATTGATGAAGATGTTGAAGAATACTGGGCTTAAACAGAGCCTTGAGGCACCTCACTGCATACGAATTTCACATTGCTTTTCAACATTTGCCTGGGACACCTATTCTTTGGGGCTACCAGCTAAGGGAAGATTGCAGCAAGAAGAGCAGCAAACCAACTTAATAAATAAGTGAAAATAAAAAGAAATAAAATATATTCATGTATTCTTCCCACTGACTCTTTTATTCAACTGCAAGAGAACTGCTATAGTAAAGGGAAAACATCTGAGAGTGTTTTAGACTAGTCCATCTTCTCTTCTCCCTATCTGTGGTACAGACAGATAGCTCTGAGAAATGATACTAAGAATGAGGGATGAGAAGAATAGAAAATATGCTTACTCAAAACATAACAATTTCTGTATTATCATGCAGAAATTAAAATACAGAAATTGTTAAGTAATCAAGAGATAAAAAAATTGCTGCAGTGAAAAGCCTGGTTGGTGGTGGACAATGGATAGGAAGTGGATTAAAGTTACATTCCTGGTACTGAGTGGAAAAGATGCTTATTGACTTTTGTTATGAAGGTTGGAGCCTATTTCTGTCCCCCCCCCCAATCAAATAACCTTCCTACAGAACCTCATAAAAAGTAAAAATTCAAAATTAGAAATCAATTAACCCAGGGGTGGGATTCTACAGGTTCGCACCAATTCGCTAGAACCAGTTGTTAACATTCTAAGCAGTTCGGAGAACCGGTTGTTAGAAGAAATTACTGGCCTAATCTTGTAAGGAAGGCAGAAAGGAAACATTCTAGTGTTGCTTACAGAAACTGCCTCTCCATTAACCCTTATTACATTCTTGGCAGGACTAGACTTCCTGTCTCAGGAACTTCTCTGGAGTTTTTTCCCCCTCTTTTGCTGGTACTTTGCTTGTGTGGAGTGACCATTCAAAGTTACAATGGCACTGAAAAAAGTGACTTATGACCATTTTTCACACTTATGACTATTGCAGCATCCCCACAGTCACGAGAGGCCAGGCGAGGAGAAGCGTGCCTCAATGTGAGTGATATTGAGTTGGCCACACCCAGTCAGTCACTTTACCACCAAGCCACACCCACCAGCTAAGCCCACACCCACCAGCTAAGCCACGCCCACAGAACCGGTTGTTAGAAAAATTGAATCCCACCCCTGAATTAACCACATGTACACTAAAAAGTAGCAATGCAAGTGAGACTGAAAATGGTGAAATTGGCAGCTCTAGAAAGAAAGGAAATCAATATTGAATAATGCGTGTTTTTGCTGAGAAACCACTGAGAGCCATTAATAAGGACACTCTGGAAGTAAATTACATCTCTAAAAGTGCCTTGAAACCTCAAAATAATGTTGAACTCCTGCTATTACCCAAGGAATGGTGAATTAGCTTATGCAATGAGTGGGTGCAGTAACAGTAATGAGGAAACCACAGATACAAACTGACATGGTATTTGGAAATCAAATTAAGGTAAAGAATAATAAAATAAGTGGAGACTATTACTTACATTTAGACTAAGAAATAATTGTGAAGCACTCTTTGAAAAGAAGGTGTGCAAATTTTTGTTTGAAGAAGTTGATACTGTTTGGCAATTGTTAGAAAGGCATTTGAATTGAGCAGGGCTTTTATTAATTATTAATATTTATGGCATTTTGTTCTTTGGGTCTAATAGTCAGGCTTGAGAGAAGGAATTTTTAGGTTCATTTATGTCAGTTGATTTGCCACATGGAAAGTGAAGCTATGATACAAAATGCAACAATATTTGGACAGTTATCTTTTGTACTGGCCTCATGATTCCTTAAGTTTTATTGCTGAGACAGTGTTTTAATATTGACAATTGTTTCTTGGGAATCTGGCTTGGTAATTGCACTGATGTCATATAGGCAACAGTTGAAGGTAATTCAAGAAGTACTTGTCATTCAAAAGATGGAACATAGTGCAAAGTTTCATGAGGACATTTTCACAAAACCTGCTTCTACCCTGTAATCCCTCAAATACTTTTTTAAATTAACCAAGTTAACCTCTGTGGTACTGTGAAGAATTTGTGGTTCTACTCTATCTAAGGAGAGGGCAGTTTAATATGTCTCATGCTTCCTCCTCCAAATCTCTCACAAAGCTTTTTGAATTTGATCCCTGATTATTCACACTGTAGTGCAGAGAATGTGAAGAGAACATCATAAAGTGTTCAAACCTGACCAATAGGAAGCTGTGTTTGTTTATTGGTTTGCCAAATGTGTTTCATGAAAAACTATGTGATAGCAAGTTGATTACGCAACACCTTTAAAAAAGGACATTAAATGAAATCTAGCCCAATCCAAGGCCAATCCAAGCCCAAAATACTTCAAATTACAAATCCTGTGCTTCTGGAGGTGAAATGATGTCAATTATTCTGCAGAAAGGCACCTCTTTAGCTTTGGATCCTGGATGCATAAATATGACTGACTAGAGATGCTAATTAGAGTTTAGTTTGATTAGTACTTGGATGGTGAACTGGATCTTTGTGTACACATGGGTAAACTTGGCACCTGCAAACTATTGTTGTATATATGATGAAAAACTATTTGGATGTGGTCTTAAAATAGAGAAACACACACACACACACACACACACACACACACACACATACTTCAAATGTTTTTGAATGACATTTATAAATAGTTTGTCAATTTTTAACCATTTCCAAGAGGCAACTACTATTTTTCAGTATGCTAATGATGTGGTGATTACTCTGAGAAAGAAGCAGTCATTGTAGCATTGAGGAAGATTTCAGAGTGAATTAGAAGACTTCAGATTCACTCTGCAGTCAAACTGTTTGGTGAAACTGTCACATTTATAGGCCACATAATATCACATGGCCATAAAACTATTCTTCCTGTACATCTGAGGTCTTCATTTTTAAAAAATGGGTTATAGCAGACCAAACGTTTTTTAACTCCTGAGAATGCTTCACAACCAGACCTATGAAGGAGCTGAAACACTAACTCAGAGTTCAAGTAATATTAGGCAGGCGAAGGAATTCATACAGAGGCACAGCAGAAAGTTGTCAACTGTGCAGTTTGTTTATCCCTCTGCAAGGGAAGAGGACTAAGGCTGGGTTGGTCCCAACTGCCTAGAGGGAAGGACCTTTTCCAGAGGGTGCAAATTGACTTTTTGGATATGTAAACAGAAAAAGTACCTCTTGGCTTTCCTATGCCCCTCGAGTAATTACAGGTAAAACTCGAAAAATTAGAATATCGTACAAAAGTTCATTTATTTCGATAATGCAAGTTAAAAGGTGAAACTAAGATATGAGATAGACTCATTAGACTCATGCAAAGCAAGATAGGTCAAGCCGTGATTTGTCATAATTGAGATGATTATGGCTTACAGCTCATGAAAACCCCAAATCCACAATCTCAGAAAATTAGAATATTACATGCAATCAATAAAACAAGGATTGTACATAGAACAATATCGGACCTCTGGAAAGTATAAGCATGCATATGTACTCAGTACTTGGTTTGGGCTCCTTTTGCAGTGATTACTGCCTCAATGTGGCGTGACATGGAAGCTATCAGCCTGTGGCACCGCTGAGGTGTTATGGAAGACCAGATGCTTCAGTAGCGGCCTTCAGCTCTTCTGCATTGTTCGGTCTCATGTCTCTCATCTTTCTCTTGGCAATGCCCCATGGATTCTCTATGGGGTTCAGGTCAGATGAGTTTGCTGGCCAATCAAGCACAGTAATCCCATGGTCATTGAACCAAGTTTTGGTGCTTTTGGCAGTGTGGGCAGGTGCCAAGTCCTGCTGGAAAATGAAGTCAGCATCCCCATAAAGCTTGTCTGCGGAAGGAAGCATGAAGTGCTCCAAAATCTCCTGGTAGACGGGTGTGTTGACCCTGGACTTAATGAAGCACAGTGGACCAACACCAGCAGATGACATGGCTCCCCAAATCAACACAGACTGTGGAAATTCCACACTGGACTTCAAGCATCTTGCAGTGTGTGCCTCTCCATTCTTCCTCCAGACTCTGGGTCTTTGTTTTCCAAATGAGATGCAAAAGTTGCTCTCATCAGAAAAGAGGACTTTGGACCACTGAGCAACAGACCAATTCTGTTTTTCTTTAGCTCAGGTAGGACGCTTCTGACGTTGTTTGTTGTTCAGGAGCAGCTTGACAAGAGGAATATGACATTTGAAGCCCATGTCCAGGATCCATCTGTGTGTGGTGGCTCTTGATGCACTGACTCCAGCCTCAGTCGACTCCTTGTGAAAGTCCCCAACACTTTTGAATAGCCTTTTCCTGACAATCTTCTCCAGGCTGCAGTTATTCTTGCTGCTTGTGCACCTTTTTCTTCCACACTTTTCCCTTCCACATAACTTTCTATTAATGTGCTTTGATACAGCACTTTGGGAACATCCAATTGCAATTACCTTTTGAGGCTTTCCCTCCTTATGGAGGGTGTCAATGATGGTTTTCTGAACAACTGTCAGGTCAGCAGTCTTTCCCATGATTGTGATTCCTATTGAACCAGACTGAGAGACCATTTAAAGGCTCAGGAACCCTTTGCAGATGTTATGGCTTAATTAGATGATTGGAATGGGACACTTTGAGCCTAGAATATTGAACCTTTTCACAACATTCCAATTTTCTGAGATTGTGGATTTGGGGTTTTCATGAGCTGTAAGCCATAATCATCTCAATTATGACACATCACAGCTTGAACTATCTTGCTTTGCATGTAATGAGTCTATCTCATATATTAGTTTCACCTTTTAAGTTGCATTACTGAAATAAATGAACTTTTGCATGATATTCTAACTTTTTGAATTTCACCTGTATGTGGGAGGTTTTGCTACTAGAAAAAGAGGTGCGAATGCCAGGAGCCCTTCATGTAGGAGCTTTTGCTATTAGAGAATGAGGTGCCAGGACCCCTTCTTGTAGATCATGCAGACTATGATCTAGGATATGAAAGTTCACTTGATGACACAAGTTTTTTTAAGCCAGTGGTTTTTTGGTCCCTTGTTGGATATTGGCCTTTTGTTGGAAGTATAGATGAAAACACCAATTAGGAATGCTCCTAATTATTTAACTTTCTTCCCTAGCTGTTTGTAATCTCTTGTTATTGTTTTCATGTTAATTGCTGTGTCATTTGTCCCTGCTTGTAAGAGAAGGAAGAGGTAATAATCTGTGGGATTGATTATTTTAGAAAGGTACTCAGTTACATCTTTTATTTTTCTCTAGGGAGACAGCATACCTGCCTAGATTGACTATCTGGTCTCTTCCTCTAAGAATTGAATCTCCTATCACCAATACTCACCTTTTTTCCCTAGGGAAGTCTGGGATACTTTTCTTCCTGTTGCAGGAATGCTGGCTAAATAGTTTTTAGAAACTATTGATGACTGCTCTTTTATAGATGTCTACACATTTTCTTCCAGAGGGAGGTTATGAAAATAATTGTTCAGTTTCTTTGAATTGGGCTAAGTCAGATAGTAGGTTTTTTCCTCTTGGTTGTTGTTTTCTTCTAAAAGTGACATTTTTCCACTGGTCTTTTTTTTTTTTACATTCATATATAGGGTCATTTTTATAGAAGCTGTTGTTCTCTGTTGTGTTCAATTTGGGTGTATCAGTTTTGTACTTTAGGTTCAGATATAGTAGGGGTGTCAAACTGGTGGCTCATGGGCTGAATGCTTCACACGCAGGCCACACCCACCCCGGCTCCGCAAATTCAAAAAACGTCACGATATGTCATGATACATCGATGTGACCCGATTGAGTTTGACACCTGTGATATATAGGGTCATTTTTACAAAAGCTGTTTATTTTCTGTTGTGTTTAATTTGGGAGTATCAGTTTTGTTCTTTAGGCAGGGGTGGCAAACTCCATTTTATTGAGGGCTACATCAGGGCTGTGGTTGACCTCGGTGAGCCAGGCAAGCATGGCCAACTGAGTGCATGTGACCAACCAGGTGGACATGCCAAGCTTGATGCCACTCCCCAAACTGCTGGCCTGATGTTTCCTCTTCTCATTGTGTAGACCAGGCCAAAGGGATGCGGGCCAGACCCTTTCATTTTCTAGGACGGCCCTGCAGGCTGACCACTTTGCAAGCCAGATTTGGCCCACGGGCCTTGAATTTGACACCCCTGATACAAGGGGTTGGTTTTTTAAGAAACTCTTTGTTTCCTATTGTGTCTAATCATGGTATGGTCTTCTTGCTTAGGTTGGGGTATCTCGCTTTGTTCACTAAATTTCAGAGTGGCTAGAGTTGCCTCTCGAATGTTTTACTTTTGCTTCTAGTAATTCATGTAGTTTACATTTGATATATTCATAGTTTGGGTCTTCTGTGGGCATAAGCTCAAACATATGACACATTTTGCATGCCACTATAATGTCAATCTCTTCTCCATGACTTTTTTTAGTTCACTAAAAAATTAAAAATTTCTAAAAATAAATATTTTCCCTGATGTGAAGTGTCAGTTTACAATATTTACAAAAGTTCTTGGCCCTTTATACTCTGTCTTGTAAACGCATCACTATGTTCCCTGTTTTGAAGTATTGCTTGTCTTTTTTCTGTGGTTTTTTAATTTTGTTTCCCTCTTAGATATTTAAGAATTTAAAAATTTCTAAATAATTGAAATTAAAATTTAATTTAATTAAAATTTTAAAAAATACTTTTTCAAATTTTGTAATTGAAAAAGAAAATTTAAATTTTTTAAAAATAATAAAATATTGAAAGAAGTATTTTTTTAAAAATGAAAAAAATTGAAATTGAAAAAAAAAAATAGTGAAAAAAATTAAATTTGAAATTTGAAAAATAATTGGATTTTTTTTTCAAAATTGAATTTTTTTAAAAATGATTTTTTTTTAAAAAAAGCTCAGTTTTGCTACTGATAGTCAACACATGATAGCAACTAAGCTACAGTTCAGGTGTGCACCAGTTGAATGGCCAAAGGCAGTCTCATATACAGGTAGTCCCCAACAAATGGAATACAAGAGCTGCCTACTGAAAGAAGTCAGACAGCTCCCCCTAATCTGAACCAGCTTGCTGGGCTGGGAGAAAGAGAGACTGGATCCCTCCACAAGGGATTATTTTTATCTAGCTTCTTTGAGAACAAAATGCTGCTTGCCAGTCTCTCCATCAGGGAGTCATTGAGGAGCTCTCAATGAGGCTGAATGAAGAAATCCCTCTGTGAGGGATATTTTTCCTGCATCCTCTTTGAGAACAAAATGCAGCTTGCCAGAGAGAACTTTGGGATCCCAATTTTCTTTCTCAAGCACAGACAACAAGTTTCCTTCCCTGCATTAGCTAACTTTCTGCCTGGAAAG
The DNA here is from genome assembly GCF_900518725.1 of Notechis scutatus. The sequence goes on along the minus strand of NW_020717536.1, from coordinate 1,366 downwards.
CCATTCAATGATATATTTCTGAAAAGGGGAAATGCTTTTTTCCAGTCTGTGTCTTTTGAGAGCTGCTTGGAGGAAGGACTATGCCCCACACTTGGCAAAAATCCATCTGGCCATTCTCAGGAGGTTAGCTGAAAAAGGTTTGTCCCCCAATGGTTCTTAATGGACCTTTTTCATTCAAACACCAGGAAATAGAGGGAATTATGCAGCTGTTGCTTAAGACCTTCCCTCCTGGCTTTGCTGTTGACTTTTTGAGGAAGCTGGCAGGGAAGATTACAAATGTCAATCACGTGATCACAAAGGGCTTGGCAACTTGTGTGTGTGAATAGGTTGCCAAGAACCCAGATTGCAATCAGGTGAGTTTGGGGATGCTCCAACAGCCGTAAGTTCAAATGTTGGGAGTGGGTGTTAAGTTCTTTTGTTCAATGCTGTAGTACTTTCATATGGTTTCTGAACAAATAGTCATAGGTCAAGGACTATCCATGATGATTATTTAACTTATATGCAGAATGCCAGGCTGAGTGAATCAAAAAGTGGAATTAACATTGCCAGGAGAAATATCAACACCCTCAGATATGCAGATGATACCACTCTAATGGCAGAGAGGTTAGATGAACTAAAGAGCCTCTTGATGAGGGTAAAAGAGGAGAATGTAAAAGTTGACTTGAAACTCAACATTAAAAAAACTAAGATATCACTTAGCCAGTCCCATCACTTCCTGGGAAATAGAAGTGGAAGAAATGGAAGCAGTGACAGATTTTATTTTCTTGGTCTCCAAGATCACCACAGGCAGTGACTACAACCGTTAAAATAAAAGATGCTTGCTGCTTGAGAGAAAAGCTGTGCAAAAGTAGACAGCAGATTAAAAACATCACCTGGCTGACCAAGGTCTGTCTAGTTAAAGCTATGATTTTCCTATATTAATGTATAGCTGTGAGAGTTGGACCATAAGAAAGGCTGGGTGCCAAAAAAAATGATGCTTTTGAATTGTGGTGTTGGAGAAACTTCTTTTGCATAGGGAATTTAGACAGAAATATTTCAGACACAATCTTTAATTCCCCTACCCCAAAGTCCAAATGTGAATGATCCACTTTTACTTTATGCAGACAATTCACCCATTATATTTGGAACCATAACTAGCCTTAGATATGCCCTTAACACCTTAACATGCTAAAACCAGCTTGTGGTAAATGATCAGAAAATCAAAATAATGGTATTTTCTAAGAGATCTTGTAAGCTCCAACAGCTAATAAGGAATGAAAGGATTGAGTAAGTGAGGGTTTTTCAATATTCGGGTGAGATATTTTAAGACAGAGGCTCACGGAGTACATTGATTATATGGTCTTGCAGGCCCTTCATCCATTGTCAT
>NW_020717535.1:39422-55313 GCF_900518725.1 Notechis scutatus | reverse complement strand
AACCACTCCCAAATGCAATCCCTCCAAAAATCCGTTTAACTGATTACAACATAAATGAGACAAGAAAGAAAACCTTACAATGAATTTCCAGCCTCTCCCATAGTCTTTCCAGCTGTCTTCTGGGGATTGAAAGGAGTCTTTGAGTCTTGTCCATCTCACGGTCCTTTCTTTCATGTTTGCTGGGTGGCATTAGGCTTGGCTTGGTGATAAGGCTAGAGGCTTTGGAAGATCTGCCCCACTCTGGTTGCTGTGGTGACTTTCTTGTGGAGAGCTGGAGCCAAACCCAATTCCTGGCTCAATGAATGGAAGGTCTCTTCTGGAAGCAGCAACTGGATCAGTGTTATCTGTTACCACAGGTTGCAGAGTCATTTGTGCAGGGCTGAAAGATATGGGTGTTCTATATTAACATACTTGTAATCCTGCAATATGATTGGTCCACCAATACAGCTTACTGATTGGCCCATTTACCCTCTTCTGATTGGGCCATATTACTAACCCGTGATTGGCCCGTCTGGATGGCGGGAGATTCAAGGAGCCGTCATTGGCCGCGAGCTGCGAAGCAGCCGGCATAAAAGAGGCTGCTGCGGCTCTGCGGTTAGAACAGATTTTAGGAACTAAATAAAGAGCTGAAAGTCACACTGGTCTCGAGTATCTTTTTCCCACGATCTAACACTGGCGACAAAGGTGGGATACTGAGACAAAGGAGACCAGTCGAGCACGTGGCAACGAGGACTGACAAACCGATGAGATGGCCGGCAGCAACTCGCCACCCGCACCATTCGACCCAATGGCAGAGGACTGGGAATCGTACATCGACCTCATGTTCCTCGAGAGCAACGAACTGCAGGGGATCACCGATCAACGAAAGAGAGCCGTGTTCCTGACACACTGTGGGCCCACAGTGTTCAAAATGGCCAAGGCGTTGGCCAAACCGCAGGACGTTAAGCAGATGGCGTGGCCGGATTTGAACCGGCTACTGAGAAACTATTACGCGCCTGCCGTCTGCAATCTTATCCGGAGACATGAATTCTATAAAAGAGACCAGAAAGAAGGCGAGAGCGTCGGGTATTTCGTAGCGGCTCTGAGGGACATCGGAGGAGCATGCAAGTTCCTCAACATGGATGAAGCCATGAGAGATCGCATGGTCCTCGGACTGAGGGACCTCATGTTACAGAGCCGACTGCTGACCCGACCAAACATCATGGTCACCGAGGCCATTGCTGAGGCCACGGCAGCTGAAGCCGTGAAAAAATCAGCAGCCACCATGCGGCACCATGCAGCGACACAACAGACACCGGCAGAGACAAGCCAAACCCCGGAAAAGAAAACAGAGGGCACCCAAAAGACCACCACCACTACCACGCACCACGAGGACGTCGAGTCCTTATCCGAGACCGATGACGAGGAGGAAGAAATACACAGACTCCAGTCAGAACGGAACAGACGGGAGAGGAGAGAACGTAAGTCGGGTTTCCAATGCGCCGGGTGCGGAGGAGACCATCCCCGTTCTGAGTGCCGTTTTCTAGACTCTGTTTGCCGGCACTGCGAGAAATGGGGACACATCGCTAGGGTCTGCCAAAATAAAAAGAGCTACAGCCCTAGGTGAAGAGACAGCACCCCGCCCCCAGGAACTGAGACAGACAGACAGGGAGCCGTTGGAGCCGAGACAACAGAAGCAAACGGCTCAACGAGACCTACCGGAAGGAAGAGACCCACCATTGGGCATGCAAGCGTGACCGATGCCCGAAAGGTACATGTGCAGGTCAACATCGAAGGCCAACAATGCAAAATGGAGGTGGACTCCAGCTCATACCTGTCTATGGTATCCTGGGACACAATCAAGCGCCTGATACCCAGCATACGGAGAAAAGAACTAGAAAACCAAAGACTGACCTTAAAGGACTACCAAGGGAACAGAATCCCCGTAGTAGGAGTCGGGGACTTTCAAGTAACATTCAAAAAACACTCCGAAATCCTACCATTGACAATCGTGGACAGGGATCGCCCAAGCCTGCTGGGGCTAGAATGGTTCGCGCCTCTGGGGATAGAAGTAACTGGCATAAACAGCATCACCGAGACAGACTGGGAGGAAAGCCTGATGAGGGACTTCCAAGACGTGTTCGACAGGAAACTAGGCAAGTACCAAGGGTCCCCTATTTCATTTAATTTAAACCCAAACATAGCCCCAATCCGTTTAAAGGCAAGGCGAGTCCTCTTCGCACTCAAACCAAAGATCGATGAGCAATTGGATAAGCTCACCGCACAAGGGGTATTGGAACCGATAGACCACGCACGGTGGGAAACCCCAATTGTGACTCCGATTAAGCCAGATGGGTCCATGCGCATCTGCGGAGACTATAAGGCCACCCTCAACCACGCGCTGCAACAAAGCACATACCCCGTTCCAGTGGTGCAACATCTGTTACACTCGTTGGGGGGAGGAAAAGTCTTCGCAAAGCTCGATCTCGCTCAGGTATACCAGCAATTGCCTGTCGATTCTGAAACAGCGGAGGCACAAACCATTGTGACTCACAGGGGGGCATTTAAATGTAAAAGGTTGCAATTCAGAGTCAGTGTGGCCCCAGGGGTGTTCCAAAGCTTGATGGAGAGCCTATTACAGGAAATTAAAGGGGTGGTGCCCTACTTCGATGACGTGCTGGTATCCGCTAAGGACAAAAACCAAAGCCGCCTCAGGGAAGTCCTACAAAGATTTAAAGAGGCGGGACTCAAAGTAAAAAAAGAAAAATGCCAGCTAGCCACCGAGAAAGTTGAATTCCTGGGGTACCTAATTGACAAGGAATCCACCCCACCAAAAAGAAAAGAAAAGCTATTAAAGAAGCCCCCAGACCACAGAACAAAACAGACCTGCAAGCATTTCTGGGACTCATTAACTTTTATAATGTTTTTTTGCTGCAGAAGGCAACAACAGCGGAACCACTGCATAGACTATTAGATAAGATAGCTACCTGGACATGGGGCTGATGGGAGGAAGCTGCGTTCCAAGGAATAAAAGATTTACTGACATCTGAATCAGTACTCATTCAATACAGTGAAACCCTACCACTGACCGTGACCTGCGACGCATCACCGTTCGGCGTCGGGGCCATACTCAGCCACACACTACCAGATGGGATAGAAGCACCGATCGCATTCTACTCCAAGACGTTGTCCAAGGCAGAAAGGAACTACACCCAACTGGACCAGGAGGCGTTAGCAGCGATCACCGGAATAAAATGATTCCATGAATATCTCTATGGTAGGACTTTCACACTCATACAGACCACAAACCACTCTTGGGGATACTCGCAGGGAACAAGGCCACCCCAAACATATTATCACCATGGATGACAAGGTGGTCCGAGTTCCTTGCTGCGTATAACTACCAATTAATCCACCGGCCCAGGAAAAGCATACCACACGCTGACGCCCTGAGCCTTTCCCCCCTACCTGAACTAGAAGATGACCCGGCACCAACCACATCCACACTACAAATTGAGACTCTATCCATCCTACCCATAACCGTGTCGGACATTGCAAAAGAAACCGCAAGAGACAGACAGCTGGCACGGATTTTAAACTGGGTAGGTAAAGGGTGGCCGGAAACCGATAACGGCGAGATGTTTAAACCATTCCGTAACCGGCAAACTGAGCTCTCGATTTTGAAGGGGTTTGTACTATGGAGGGATCGGGCTGTCATACCAGAAAGATTACAGGAAGTGGTGCTGGATATGTTGCATGACGGATACCCGGGTATAGTAAAGATGAAATCCCTGGCCAGGAGTTACGTATGGTGGCCAGGGATGGACAAGAATATAGAGACATGGGTGGGAACGTGCAACCAATGCCAAAAAACCAGGCCTACACCCCCTGCCGTGCCGGTGCTCGACTGGGAAACACCGAGGGGACCCTGGTCGAGAATCCATATCGATTTCTCAGGGCCGACAAAGGGACACACATTTTTAATAACAGTAGATGCTTACTCAAATTGGTTGGAAGTAAGCACCATGAACTCCACAACCACAGAAGCCGTCATCAGACAGCTGAAGAAGCTGTTCGCTACACACGGGTTGCCGGACTTATTGGTTTCAGACAACGGCCTGCAATTCACGGCATTAACATTCAAAAAATTCCTCGCAGAACTGGGCATAAGGCATGTCCTGACAGCGCCGGGTCGGCCAGCTACGAACAGGCGGGTGGAACACATGGTTCGGTACACGAAAGAGACCCTTGAGAAACTAGACATGGGGGACATCCAAGAAAAAATCTGCAAAATGCTAGCCATACAACATATCACACCCAACACCACCACGAATAAAAGCCCTGCTGAACTGTTAATGGGCAGGAAATTACGATCACACTTAGATAGACTTCACCCCACATACAGCCCGGGAAAACCAACAGACTCCTCCAGCAAACACCGCACATTCGGAACAGGGGACCTAGTCTACGCAAAAAATCTCACGGGAGACCCACTGTGGATACCCGCCAAAATAACACAGGTAACGGGTCCCTGATCATATAGACTAGAAACAGGACGGAAGAAGCTGGAGGAGACACATAGATCAGCTAAGATCACGAACACTAGAAAAAAACAAATAAAACCAGGGGCGAAGGAGAAGAATACACACATACACCAGAACCTCGCCAAACATAAAAATAATAATAATAACCAAACCAGAGAGGGGGGAGACCCCTCAAGCACAAATAAAAGGGGAGGGGAGACCCTCCACTAACACAAGAAACAACACAACAAACTCCAACAATAAACCGCCAACCAACATCACCCAAAACCCCAGTAAGAAACCATAACTACTTACCTGAAGACGACTTCGGTAGAAAGGAGCAGGCAGCGGAAAACCAACAAGAAGCCACTCCGGAGGGGAACAGCCGAGCCGACTCGACCAGCCCGGGTAGACCAGGCGGGAGCGGCAGGGCTGACTCACCCTTCCAGGAGGTTCCACAGAGGACAGGAGCAACAGAGATCCCGTCCGAACCAGCCGAAGACAACAACGCAACTAAACTGCGCAGGTCAAGTAGACACCCTAAAAGCCCCGCCTACTTACATGACTACATAACGTAGGATGGACTAAACCAAGAGGGGAGGGGTGTTCTATATTAACATACTTGTAATCCTGCAATATGATTGGTCCACCAATACAGCTTACTGATTGGCCCATTTACCCTCTTCTGATTGGGCCATATTACTAACCTGTGATTGGCCCGTCTGGACGGCGGGAGATTCAAGGAGTCGTCATTGGCTGCGAGCCGCGAAGCAGCTGGCATAAAAGAGGCTGCCGCGGCTCCGTGGTTAGAACAGATTTTAGGAACTAAATAAAGAGCTGAAAGTCACACTGGTCTTGAGTCTCTTTTTCCCGCGATCTAACAATGAGAACAAGACCCTCTCCCCTCTTTGTGTGTAATCCTCCCAGGAAAGGCACTGTAAGAGGATTAGAGATGGGGAGGTGGAGTGGGGGTGGATAGATAGGTGGCAGACAGAGTTTGAGGGGGGATGGAAATCAGTACTGCAGTTATTAAACAAATAGACCAGTTATATCAAAATGAGGACATCACAGATGAGAAAAAAAGAAGCTGGATTGGACAGATGAAACCATGGACAGATGAAACCAATTAAACACAGTAAATGCAAGAACGAAAGTTTTCTGCAAATGTTCCGTAACTTAAAACATTCCCTCATAACCTTGGGCTGTTCTTACAAGTACAGAGAGGAAAGAAAAATGAATTCAGTTTTCTTCACCCTGTTTTGTGGGCTGACAAAACTGGGTGAAGACATTTTCTTTTAGTGCTTTTAACTCTTTTCTAACAATTTAAAATTCATATCTAGGGATCAGAGACATTTAGCAATTGCAATTACCTTGAGAGCACACAAAGATACACAAAAACAAGGAGAAAAAAGAAGTACCTTTGTTTAACCAAATTGGTTTTCCAGCTTCATCCCTGAGCAAAGTCTACTCTTTACACAACCTTACACAATATTTCATTCGAAGAAGGGTGGGTGCTACCTTCCTTCACTTCCAAGCACACCCATGCTAAATGCCTCGTGCTTCTGTAACTTTGCATACACAAAAGTCTCCATTGGGTCAAAGCGAAGAAGTCACAGACCCAGCAGGGCTAGAAAAGGGGGGCTTGGGAAGAGGAGATGACTGACTGTATACGGTGAGAGAAATGTTTCCAAAAGGCATTTCAAAGGGTTGGGGAAAATGTTGGTAATGCAGATGTGCAGACAAAAATGTATCAAAGTTGCCTCAGTCTTTGTTTGATACACATTCCTTTTCTTAATTTGGAATTTTTAATCTTATAAAATGTACAAAACAAAGAATAACAAAGAATGAAAACAGAAAAGCAGGAAAGGAATCGAAAAACAGAAAAATAATATGATTGCACCTTCCGCCCTTTTCTCTTGACAAATGGTCATCACGCATTCTTACCATTATTGGGGACAAAATACATATGGGTTTCTGTCTTGATGAGGGGTGTACCTAGGTAAATCTTCTGACACTCCTAAATCCAGCAGATTAAAAAGATTGTGGTTGGTAATATGAGCAGGGGGTTGGACTGGATGACCTCTGAGGTCCTTCGAGCTTTATGCTTCTATTGTATTCTGTTCTATTCTCCTTTTTATTCTGTTCCCTTTTATATTCTGTTCTAATCCCTATTCTATTTTCTATTTTATGCAGTTCTGTTTTCTATTCTGTCCTATTTTCTATTCAGAAGCAGTTCCATGGGTGGAACTGAGGTAACGGGATGTGAGGCAACTGGCAGTTGGAACAGAGTTCTTTCCTGGTGGGGAGGGGGAGTAGAACTCCTTAGCATCAAAAAATCCTTTCTTAGCAAGTACCTAGAAGCCAATACGGGCCAAATTTCAAGTTTGTAGGCTTTATGGGGTTCTGGACATTTTGTGATGACGCATGAGTGGTTTTTCGTTTTTATATATACATAGATGAAAACATCTCCCAAATGCTTGGTGGAGCCTGGACAAAGCGTGTTTTTCCACCTCCTGTCACTAGATGCCGGCAAACCAATATCGGTGCCTAGAAAGGCATCAATTCAGTGGTGCCATCCGCATTTGAGCTTAAAAACGCAGTTTTATATCATTGAGTTCTGCATTGCTAGAAAATATGGGAGAACAAAGCAACTTCCTCTTCCGGATGGCTCATGGGAGGAAGGTGGTGTGCAGAGCGGCTTCTGTGCTCTTGCACGGATCGAAGCAACAGCTGGCAGGTGAGGTGGGGGCAGCAGGTGGGAGGGGAGTCCAGGAGTAAGTCGGGCTGTTCGGTTCCCTTCACGGCCTGGAAGCAGAGAAGCAACTGGGCTGAAGCGTGTCAGCTGCTGCTGCTGCAGGTTCCTTCCCTCCCCAGATCGGAGCCCGCTGGGGCTGCAGGCTGTGAAATTGGTGGCTGCAATTTTCTGCTGGGGAGAAGATCTAAAAAGCCTCGTTCAAGCGAAGGTGGATCCTTTGGGAATGGCTCCCCTCCAGAGGTTGTGGGCGCTCCGTCACTGGAGGGTCTTCGGAGGAGATTGGACAGCCGTTTGTTCGGAATGGAATAGGGTCTCCTGCCTGAACGGGATGGACTAGAAGACCTCCAACGTCCCCTCAACTCAATTATTCTGCAGTGGACCTGATGTTTTCCGGTCAACAAGATCGGGCTGATGTGCCTCTTGGTCTTTTCTGGGTTGTTCTTGTTTTGTTTTCCTTCCATTTCAAGCTAACAAGTACAGTGCCCCCATCCGTGTATTAACTAGGTTCAACTGTGCTTAATGCAGCACTTTAAAAAAAAATAGCTATTGATCAGATTGGTTAGTGACACAGATGCCAGTCCTAATTGCAGTCAGTAAGTGAGGACTACTTCAATTGAGATGTGACCAAAGGGATTGTGGAAGCTATTTTCTGCCCTTACTTGGAGCTTATGGCTTCCATGGGCAAAACTGGTGCTTCAAATCTTGCTTTAGGCATCATTTCATCAGTTAAAGCCCCACATCTGTAAAGCTAGTGTCATGCAGATTGACAGGTGTGGCTCGATAAAACAAAAAATTAAGTCCAAGTGTGTGAATAAATGCATTTATTCATCTGAATAAAGATGGGTCCCTCCTAAGGAGGAAGGAACCCTGAGTGTAGTGCAAGGCAGATATTGATACATTTCTTTGCTTTTGCTTCATTACATAAGAGGCAGTTGGCACAGGACTGATAAGATATAGAAATTATAAAAAAAAATGTAGAAATAGTCAAGCATGCCTTTTGTACTTTCAGTCACATGCCTAACCCACAGTGAAAGCTTGAAAGACATGGTTTTTTTTCCTTATTGTAGGTGTGTGTATTTTTTCTCTCTCTCAATGTATATATCTACAAATGTATAATCTCTCCCCAGGACTTCCAGATAAGCAGTCATGTGAAAAAGAAAATACACTCTCCTTGACTTCTATGATTTTATATATCTGGACACGGTAAAAATCATTTGGTCCTTAAAATATTCTTAAAAGTAGGTCAATACAACCACAGATGAACAACAACACATTACATATTACATCAGGTCATCATTTATTTTATAAAAAGAAAGCCAAAACACAGAAGTCATGTGTGAAAAATGTATGTTTCAATAATTTGTAGAACCACCTTTAGCAGCAACAACTAGAAGTAATCATTCTCTATATGACTTTATCAATCTGTTACAGCATTGTTGAGGAATTTTGGCTCACTCTTTTTTACAACATTGTTTCAGTTCATTGAGCTTTGTGGGTGTTATTTATGCACAACTCTCTTGAGGTCCCGCCAATTGGGATGAGCTCTGGACTTTGACTGCCATTGGAACATCTTGGTTCTTTTCTTTTTCTGCCATCCTGTTGTAGATTTGCAGATGTGTTTTTGTGACAATTGTCCTGTTGCATAATCCGATGTCAGCCTAGCTTTAGTTATTGGACAGGTGGCCTCTGGCCAATTGCATTATCTCCATTTTGGTCTGGTCTGTGCAAAGGACAAGTGTTCCAGAAGTCATGTGATTTGTTCAGAAGCAACTTTGCAAACCTCAGCCATGCTGCTATGACCTTTTTAGAGAGAAGAGACTTTCCTCTGGCAACCCTTCCAAACAAACCATACTTGTTCAGTCTTTTTCTAATTGGACTGTCATGAATCTGAACATTTAACATGCTAACTGAAGCCTGTAAAGTCTGAAATATAACTCTTGTTTTTTAGCAATTTCCCAGCGTGGCATGTGGGTGTCATTCATTTTGATACAAATAATAATTGTAATATTTATCACATTAATCAAACTTATATAATTTTAATATTAATACGCATGTTTGTATTAAGATGTAATCCTTCATTATTTAGTTGTTTACTGTTTCTATGTGCCATTCTAATACCTCTTCCAATCTCTAATCTTCCCATCTAGTTATTACTTTTATTCTATTATATAAAAATGTGTATACTAATATTCCCTCTATCTCTTATTTCTACCTCAATTCTAACTTTTAGACAGGCCTAAGTCAGTCCACCAGTATATTAAAAGACCTTTCTTTTCTATCCATCATTTCTTGCTTGTTTTAATGCTCCAATTCTTATTCGCATTTTGGGTTGCCTCCCATGCTTCTCTTTTGGATCTTTGTCTCTATCGACCTCTATATCTTTACTATTCAATCTATATATTTCTCCCATCTCTCCCATCTTATATTGCCAGGCCTCTAGAATGTCTGTCCAAACTCCTATGTCTCCTGTCTCCCTTTCGAAAGTATCATCCTGTTTATCCCAATCCATTTTTAAATCTCTTAAAATACTTTTTCCTTGCTTTATTTCATCAGTAATTTTTATCTTTACTGTCTTCTTTTTATCTTCTTGCTTTATTTGCTAATTTGTCTGTTCTATCTTTTCCTCCATTCTTTCTGTTATCTCCTCCCTTTCCTGGACATTGTGATCTTTATTCACATTTCCCTTGTTGAATGTTTTCTATTTTCCCATCTGTGCCATGCATTAGGCTCTTTATCTCTCTAGCGTTCTTTGTCATAGTGTCCTTAATGTTTTGAAACATCAATGCCATTTCTTCCAAAAATCCCTCATTTCCCCTGATGGAGCAATTTGTCTTGTTTTAGTAAGTCCCACTCTTGCTCAATAGTCCAAAAACCATATATTCAGGCCTCACATCGGCAGAGCTCAGCTATTTTCCAGCCATTCCTGCTGCAATGCTAACCAGTCTCCCCATTTGAGGTTTTTCAGAGGAGATGAGCCAGCCACTTGAAATGGTATAGGGTCTCCTGCTTGAGTAGGGGCTGGATTAGAAGATCTCCAAGGTCCCTTCCAATTCTGTTATTTTGTTCTGTTGCGATATTTTTTATGTCCTGATAAGTAAAACCATAGAAATGAAAGGTAGTGTACTTTCTTTTTCACTTGACTGTATTTGAAAACAACCTTTTGCACTGCTAAGAATTTGTGATTGACCCAGTCAACAACTGAATTTCATCATTTTTCATTGTAATGTAAATGTTTTTCTTTTTTTCTCATCTTCTGCAACTATTAAAGATACCCTTTTATTTGAATCTTACAGACAAAGAGGATGGCAATAAAAACACTGCACAATTGAGGATAACAAGCAACACTGAATAGCAAAGCAAGTCAGTCCAGAAATCAAAATATTTTACATTTCCTTCAGAGCGCCACACAATTCTTCACCTTCCTCAAGAGGTAAGAGAGAAACGAGAGAAGAGGAAAAAGAGATTTCTACCTGGGAAAAGTAGTGTGTGAAATTCAAGCATACGTTACATGATAAGTCAATAGAGATTATTTTTCCATTCAGCAAAAGAGGGAAGTGAAAACGTCATTGGGGAGAAAAAGGTCAACTGGAAAGCCACGTAGAGCATACAGTGTTGCAGGCCTCTTTCTTGAAGGAAGAAAATGACCGGTAAATCAAAACATATCTAAACAAGGAATAGTCCATATTTTTGATCTCCTCAAGAATATTAGTTGTGGAAAAGCTCCATAGATGTGCCAGTTGTAGGAAAGATACAACTTGCAAATCACAGTTGATTATGTATGAGAGGATCCAGACTGAAGAAAAGCCGTACATATACACTGAATGTGGCAAAACCTTTGATCAGAACAACTCTGTTGTGCTTCTTGGAAGGATCCATACGGGAGAGAAGCCCTACAAGTGCTCCCAATGCAATAAATGCTTTAGCGAGCATGGCAACATGGACTCACACCAAGGAGAAACCGTTTAAATGTCCTGATTGTGGGAAATGTTACTATGATAATTCCAGGCTGGTGACACACCAGAGGACTCACACAGGAGAGAAACCATACGAGTGTCCTGATTGTGGGAAAAGTTTCAGTTGGAATTCCAGCCTGGTGAGACACCAGAGGACTCACACAGGAGAAAAACCCTTTGAATGTCCTGATTGTGGGAAAGGTTTCAGTCGGAATTCCAACCTGGTGATACACCAGAGGACTCACACAGGAGAGAAGCCCTTTGAATGTCCTGATTGCGGGAAAAGTTTCAGTCAGAGTTCCAGTCTGGTGACACACCAGAGAACTCACACAGGAGAGAAACCATACGAGTGTCCAGACTGTGGGAAAGACTTCAGTATTAAAACTAGCCTTCTAAATCATATGCTAATACACACAGGGGAGAAACCATTTGAGTGTCCCGAATGTGGATGGTGCTTCAGGAAACATTCCAGTCTTATTGCACACAAGAAAATCCACATGACGCTCCAAGTGATGAGTGTAGAGAAGGTTTGAATTTCATTTCTAATGTCCCATTGCAACTCCAGCTGATATATTGACTATTAAATTTGTCTACAAAGAATTTGCCCATTTTTTTGGTAGGCAAACGTAATGGTACTAAACGGGAAGGTGGAAGGAAAAGATGGCAATATACTAGTTTGATAATGCTTATCTGGCCATCAGGAGCAGAATTTGCTGGAAATGGGTAGTCCTCGGGGTTCGAATGCAATGCAGCCTGCCCATTCCATCTGTAACTCGAGAATTTGTGGGAGTGAATCTCATATATTGAACGACATCACTTCCTGCTTCCACTCTTGCATTTGCTGCTTTCTCACCGCAGATCAGCCTGAAAAGGCCTCTGGCACCGAGAAAGCAACCTTGAGAATCTGCATGCGGCTGCTTTGTTGTCGGCAAAGCGCTTGAGGATTGTGTTCCTGTAGGCTTTGACAGCCTTTTGCAAACAGCCTTTGCCTGTAAGATAGGATCAGGGCTTCAGAGGAGTGTATCTGCTCCTCCCAGGCTCCACTGGTGCCAACAAAGGCTTTTTGCAACAGGCTGCTGAAGACTACAGGAACGCAATCTCTCTGGAGGCTTCGGCAATGAATCGGCAAATGGAGGGAAGGACTGAAGGATCAAAGTCTTCTGTCGGTTTGCAAACGTCCAGGTCTCAATTTGCAGAGAATAGAGGTCTAAAGTGTGAGATTGCACAAGATTTCGGGCAACTGATGTTGCATGATCTTGTGATACGTTAGGCCTCTGTTCTCTGCAAATGCAGACAAAGAGAGATCTTTGGGAAGTAAGTGACTCTCCACAGGCAAAGTGGGTGGGAGTAGAGGGTGGGGGGCGGAATAGGCGGGGTGAATGTTTCAGAACCTCTGGTCATTCGTAAGAGTGAACAACTGCCGTGGTTCTGTAATATTCATAATTTCGGGATTTGTTTGTAAATTTTAGGGGACGTTTATCACATAACTTTGAACGTTCGGTAACAGAACGCTCATAACCTGGGGATTATCTGTATATATTTTTGGAGAAATTGTGAAAAATCTTTTTTTGAATGTTCATTACATTTTTATAATGGTTACATGATAGAAGTGCCACATACAGAGACCCGGCCTTTTTCTCCCTAGGTGCCCACAAGATTTCAGCCGCAGAATTCCCCAGCCAGCGTCTCTTGGGGATAGGAGCTCTAAGGCTATTGTTACAGATTGAGGCTTCTCATATAAGGAGAAAATGAGAGGAGAAGAAAAGCAGAAGGGTTTCAAAGTTCATCTTTTCCAAACAGTTCCAGGAATTCAGAAAACCAACCATGTCTGTTTAGATTGTGTCAAGAATGAGGCACGCAAGTGGAAGAAACTACTGTATATGAATAGCAAGTATATTTGGGGGAGTTTGCGGCAGTGACAAAAGCAGTGTAAAATTTCAGATGTAAAGGCTGTTCTGGTCTGTAGGTGGCCTTCATGGAGAAGACCTATAGGAAGATTGAGTTGAGGAGAAAAGGGATTGTGGTTTTGACCACAGGATTTCCAGGTTGTTTGTAATTCCTGCTGTGATCTTGTTTGCTTGGAATTGCTTCCTTGTTGCCCTTTGAGATCTGGGGCCGGTGAGTAGCATCAATGGACAGATAATTTTGTGGTCCCCCCCCCACACTTGGTGGGGAGATGTGTGGAAATAATTGTATAGTAGATAATTTTTAAACAGCATTGTGTAAGAATCTTGAATAGCTTTTGAGAAAGAGAAATAAAGGAAAGTGTTTCTGTAATTCTGAATTTCTGTAAACAGAATACGTTTCCTGTTCCTTCACTTGTCCCTCAGGGCTCCTTAATATTTTTTTCCAAAAATGTATCCTTCAAATATAGGAAGGAACATTATTTGTAGCAGCGAAAGTGACATTTTAGCTAGGCAGATGAATTTTCCTGATTTTTCTGAGATCGGAAGACACCAAGGAATTCCAAGATTTATTTCTCCAACACTGTTAGGGTTTGGGGATTAACCCCTAGAAGAGTATTGCAGCAGTAGTCAAGCCAGGCAACCAAAGGAGAGCGGAAGGGCCCCAGAGTATACACACACTGAACACAAACACTGTTTGTAGTTTAAATAGTTTTTAATCCAGTTAGAGTTTAAGCATTGTCATTCAGTCCATTAAGTCATTCACAGTATTTCCATCCAGTAAGACTCACTAGTATAGTCCAAGTTTAGAGTCCTTGCAATATCTTTATCAGCCGATAAAGATATCTTCTCCTCCTCCGGTTTCACTCTCCAGAGAAACAAACGCTGGATATTCAGCAAACAGTAGCAAACAATAACAGTTCAGTCACAGGCACTCACAGTCAGTAATCACAGTTAGTCGCAGCAGCACACAGTTACAGTAACAGCCAGTTACAGTAAGCTTTCCAGCTTCTAATGCTTCCTTATATTGTAACTTCTAACCGCACCCTTAATCGGCTAATTGCCTGCTGCATTGTGCTTAAAGTGATAAGCACTTAAACCATGATATCTAAGTTTTATATATTTATTCACCCAAACCATATTTGGTATCAATGTTATACCTAACAAACACAATTCAGAAAGATAGGTTATAATTTTTTTAGTAGCTCTCATTACATGAAGGACACCCAACAACCAGGACCGGGCCAGGTGTGTGGAGAAACCAAGAGGCTCTTGGCCTGAGTCTTAAGTCCAAGTGCTTTCGAATTTAAACATGTGCAAAATTTATAAAATTTAAAATAGTAAAGATATATTTCATCCGTTTTCCCTTTTTCCTTGATGTCACATTTTAGTACACCATCTTTATCATGTCTCATTACATTTAGGAGTTGGAAATGCTTGCAATGATCCCAAAGCCTCACAGGGCTATATAAAGATATCAAGCAATATTAAATAAAGGCAACTGTTGGAAGAAATATCCAGTTCCAAGCCGGGAGAAAGGCACTGGAGACAAAATGGAGGCTTGAGTCGATTGAAAAGAAGGTCCATTTATTGATGGACCGAACCACATGGGTTCTGGACAGCTGACCACGTGGAGTTGGTTCAGAGTCTTATGGCTAGGAGTCAGAAACCCTTTCAATGTTCCCAAAGCCAACCTAAGAGTCAGAGGGGATGGTCTACAGGATGGGGTGAAAAGCCATAAGTCCCCACTCAGACGAACAGTCCATTTCCTCAGAATCAGACTTTGAAGCTCAGATAGAAAGGTGTAAAGTATGAGTTGTTTGGAAGATCCTGGATCTTGAAAGCCGCAGCCTTGAATTTGGGGCTGGAGCAGCAGGAACAACTGAATGGATAGGTTTTGTGGGGAGGAAGAAGGCCCAGTTTGGTGGTCACAAGCCTAGAGCCTGAGATACGCTCATTTCCAGTCCTGCTTTAGGCACAAAGCCATCTCAGAGACCTTGGCCTGTCCTGTACTCTCAGGCCTTGGAAAGGGGAAATCTGCTTTCAAAAAACCTTGGAAGGAAACTGCACGGAAGTGGCAGTCCATGATAACTCCCCAAAACCTACTTTTGCTACTGAGTGAACCTTGAAGGGTGAAGATTTACCTACTAAGCTTCTCAAGATTAGGGAGGTGTTGTGCCATAAACATTTATGACGTTCTTGTTTGTGTGCTCAGCCGCTAAATGATTTCCAGCTTCATCCTATCAATAGAATAGCAATAGCAATATCACTTAGACTTTTATAGTGCTTTACAGACCTCTCTAAGCAGTTTTACAGAGTCAGCATGTTACCCCCAACAATTTGGCTCATCATTTTACCCACCTCGGAAGGATGGAAGGCTGAGTCAACCTTGAGCCTGGTGAGAGTCTATCTGCCAAATTGCAGGAAGCTGGATGCAGCAGAAGTCATTTGCAGTACTTCACTCTAACCACTGCACCACTGAGGCTCTTAGAATAATGAAACATGGAAGAATAACTGGAAACATCCACTCTCCTTGCTTCCAAACTATTTCTCGATAATATTCTTTCTTACCTGCATCCTTCCGGAGCCTAAATCTCACTAGAGGGAAGAGTTCCTCTGAGCAGCCTTCCCAATCTCTACAGGAGTTAGATTTATTATTCCCAAACAGTTTGGGCATAAGACTTGGAGGGCACTAGTTTGCAGAAAGCCGATGTGTAGATTCTTAGAGGTGACTCAGTGGAGATCAAAACCTCTCTACATACCAATATTTTATGACT
>NW_020717535.1:0-19422 GCF_900518725.1 Notechis scutatus | reverse complement strand
TCATCAACCAAGCACAACCTTTTTTATCTGCTGGATTTAGGAGCATCCTAAGAAGATTTATTTATTTATTTTATTTATTTGATTTGCCAATTGTTTACAAGATAATAAGTATAAATGTATACATAGTTGTGAATACATGAAATGGGTACATATAAGAAAAATAAAAGAATAAGAGAAACAATAGGACAGGGACGGTAGGCACGTTGGTGCGCTTATGCACGCCCCCTACAGGCCTCTTAGGAAAGGGGTGAGGTCAATAGTAGACAGTCTAAGGTTAAAGTTTTTGGGGTTTGGGGAAGAAACTACAGAGTCGGGTAGAGTATTCCAGACATTGACCACTCTATTGCTGAAGTCGTATTTCCTGCAATCAAGTTTGGTGCGGTTTACTTTGAGTTTGTATCTATTGTGTGCTCTTGTGTTGTTATGGTTGAAGCTGAAGTATTCATTGACAGGTAGGACATTGCAATGTATGATTTTATATACCATGCTTAAGTCAGACCGAAGACGGCGTAATTCAAGGTTTTCAAGTTCTAGAATTTCAAGTCTGGTGGCATAAGGTATTCTACAACGAGTAGAGGAGTGGAGAACTCTTCTTGTGAAATATTTCTGGACTTTCTCAATTGTGCTAATATCAGATACGTAATGTGGGTTCCAGACTGATGAACTGTATTCGAGTATTGGTCTAGCAAATGTTTTGTATGCTCTGGTTAGTAGTGTGATATTACCAGAGAAAAAGCTACGTAGGATTAGGTTAACAACTCTTAATGCCTTTTTGGCTATGTAGTTGCAGTGTGCTCTAGCACTTAGATCATTAGAGGTGAGTATTCCAAGGTCCTTTACAGAGCTTGAGTCATCAACATCATTACAGGACTATAGTTAAGTTGAGGCTGGGTGTGACAAGGAATGGCTGGGAGAGGCCAGGTGAGGCACCCCTTGACAAGAGTGACATTGAGTTGGCCACACCCACCCAGTCACATGACCACCAAGCCATGCCCACCCAATAAGCCACGCCCACAGAACTGGTAGTAAAAATATTTGAATCCCACCACTGCCTGGGATCCCACCTGGCCCAAGGAGCCCTTAAATCAGGGGTGTCCAACCTTTCACCTTCCCTGGGCCACATTAGAAGATGAAAATTTGGTTTGGGCCGCACATATAATAAATTATTATAAAATAATTATATAAAATTATATAATAAATTATAAATTATTTTTATTATTTATTAATTATTTATTAAAAATTATTTATTTTTTATTAATTTTCCAGCCAAATTTTGCGGGGAGGGGGGGGGAGAAAGCTCGCCCGCCTCGCGCCTACCTCTCCTCCTGCAAATGGCCTGGCTGGATGCGGCAGGACTGGAAGGCGACGACCGGGAGGCTCGGTGCAGCAGCAGCAGCGGCGGCGGCAGCGGCGGCGGGGGCAGAAGTGGCGGCGGTGGCGGGGGGCAGAAGCGGTGGCGGCGGCAGAAGCAGCGGCAGGGGCAGAAGCGGCGGCGGCGGGGGAAGAAGCGGCGGCGGCAGAAGCAGCAGGGGCGGAGGCGGCGGCAGGGGCAGAAGCAGCAAAGGCGGCACCCGCCTTTTCTGTTGCTGCTTGGCGTGGCGCTCGCCTCGCGCCTGCCTCTCCTCCTCCTCACTGGCTCTTGCCAGAAGGTTGGGTTGGGCACTGGGCCGCATTACGAGGCGACCTGGGCCGCGTGCGGCCCACAGGCCGCGGGTTGGACAAGCCTGATCTACATATTATAGATGTACTTTCATTGACCACTGAAAGGAGGAAATGGCTCACATGCTTTGCCCAAGAGTGTGATAGGCAACAGACTTTTAAGGGGCTGCCAGAAAGAGGGGGGGCAATGTATTTTCCAAAGCACCAGAAGGCAAACAAGAAGCAATGTGTCAACTAAAAAATACTTCTTTGGTTTTTTTAGTTGCCAGTAGAAAGGGAGTGGGGGAAAGCAATGCATTCCTGAAATGCTTCAGATAGTTGCTAGGCCGCCCAAAGCTGTCGGCATGCAAGGATATTACTAGAGAGCATGATCGATGACTCTTGGCTGTGGATGTGTCCCATTGGAGAATCCAGGGGGTGAGGGGAAGACTAGGGTCAAGGGGGAAATGAATGATGTATTTTAGTGTCGGCTGCACCTAGCTAACACCAACATGGTCACTCCTAATAAATCAATTTTTTTACTCTGAGAGATGTGGCTAGAGAGTTATAATTTGAACAGGGGTGGATTTCTTGGAGCCCTGACACAATGGATGGAAACTGAACAAACAAAGAAGCAACCTAAAACTAAGGAGGAACTTCCTGACAGTGAGAACAATTAACCAGTGGAATTCTTTATCTCCAAAAGTTCTGGGTGCTTGATCACTGGAAGTTTTAAAGAAAACACTGGACAGCCGTTTCTCTGAAATGGTATAGGGTTCCCCCCAGGGTTCTTTCTAAGTGTTATTTTGTTATGCTGATATTTTTCCCAGGACCTCGACTCGGTTTGGCATCCTCAGTTTTCCTGCCTGAGCAGGGGGTTGGACTAGAAGACCTCCAGAGTCCCTTTCAACTCTGTTAAACACACATGTATTTATGCTCTGGACTATAGACATTGAATGCATGTATTCTAACCCTGAAAAATACCTGGGCAAAAGAAAGGCAGTAAAATCACTCTAGGTGTAGGGACAGTATAAAATATTAATATATGATAAACAATGGAACAATTAAAAATAATAGCACAGAATTTTCTCTCCCTCCCTCTCTCCCTTCCTATTTCTTTTTCTTTCTCTTTCTCTTTGTTTCTCTCTCTCCCTCTTTCTTTCTTGCTCTTTCTTTCTTTGCTCATTTTTTCTTTGTTTCTTTTTCTTTCTTTTCTCTTTCTTTCTTTCTCTCCCTACCACTTTCTTGCTTTTTCTTGCTCTTTCTTGTCTCTCTCTCTCTCTCACACACACACACCACACACACTTTTTCTGTCTTTTTCTTTTGCTCTTTTTATTTCTTTATTTCTTTCTTCTCTCTCTCTCTCTCTCTCACACACACACACACACTCCCTCATGACACACACACTGGTCTTGAACGAATTGATTCAGCAAGCTGCCGAGAAGCAGGCGGCGGGAGAATGAAGAAAGTTCACCAAGGTACTCCGGCGGCAGGCAGTGGGCGGTGGGGCTATGGGAAGCAGCCCCGAGAGTTCCTGCCCTCCCTTTCAGGGTGCCGCCACTGCCGCTTGCTCCACCACCCATACTCGCACCCAAAACACTCTGCCCGTAGCAACAAACACTGCACCCACCACACACCCCTTGCAGCTCCCCAGGCCCCCAACGCTCATCCTGCAGCTGCACCTCCCAGCTCACTCCTCGCCTCAACACAGTTGTGGTGCAACGCTTCTCCTGGCCCTGCTCCCTCATACCCAGGGCAGCTGGACCAAGCCACACCAGCCACGACCAGCAACAGACCGCCTCCTCCTTCACCTCCCTTGAAGTCCTTGCCTCGCGCTGCCTCACACCTTTGCCGCTCATTGGGGAGAAACCGGAGTGCAAAGCCTTTGTCCACATCACCCCTTTGACCTCGCACTCTGCCACCAATTAACTGCTGCCCCCCCTGAATTTCTCAATTCCCCGCAATTAACGTCTAGAAAAATCCGCGTTCTTTTCATAATGCCATCCAGCCGCAAAGGCGCCCACCAGAGCCCAATCTCCAAATCTTGGGGGGGAGGTTGGGAGGGCTGCTGAATCCCTCGGAGGAGCCTTTTTCAGGGAAGGGGCTGCTCTGGAAAAGGGATGGTAGCTTCATCTGCCCAGATGATGGTATTGGAGAGGACCAGGAGGCACCCACCCCCTTTAACTTGGGGAGATGGGAAGAGACCCTCAGACGGGGGTGGGGTCCCACGAGTCTCCTGGCCCTGTCCTGTTCCCGGTTTTCCCAGTGATGGGGAGCGGCTTCCTCTCCATCTGCACCCTTGCAGCCTCCAGGCACTGGGGAATTGTCTGGATGGCCTCGCCTGACCGACCAGTCCTGCCCTCTGCCCTCACCCAACGGCTTCACCGTGTGCCAGTATGAATGAAAAGAAGCAGCGACAGACCCAGCCCCAGAAGAGCAGCAGCAGCAGCAGCAGCCACAACAGGGTGAGAAACAGGAGAAAGAACTGTGAGCGGTGGCGGAGGTGCAAGAAGCCTACTCGGGCGGGGAGGAAGGAAAGTCCCAGCCCACCCGTTCTGGCTGGCAGTTCTGCTCCCCTTGCTCTTCCAGGTTCCAGCATGCCGGCCAGATCGAACATGGGGTAGTTGACCACCCCGCCAGCAAACACTGGCTTGCCCACTGCTCCTGCCGTCACCGGGGGCGAAAAAGCGGCAGCAGTTCTCGCTCCTGTCTCTTGCCCTGTGCCTTCCACTGCTGCTCTTTTGGGGAGGCAGGGCGGCACATGTGAACCATTGCCAGCCTCTCATTACTATTACTATTAATCTTCTCATCACTCCTTATCACCCCTCCACTCCCACTTGTGACTGTATGACTGTAACTTTGTTGCTTGCATCTTTATGATTTATATTGACCGTCTCCTAGTATGGTTTGATTGCTTATTGTACCCTATGACTATTATTAAGTGTTGTACTTTATGATTCTTGACTCTTGACGAATGTATCTTTTCTTTTATGTACACTGAGAACATATACACCAAAACAAATTCCTTGTGTGTCCAACCACACTTGGCCAATAAAGAATTCTAACTATGTGCTCTGTGAGATATGGTCAGGGAATGTAAACACCTTGACTCACTGGTCCAGAAATCCCTGCCTGATTCTTCCCCCTGTGACCACTCTGGTCCAATTCAGCTTGATCTCAGAAGTTTGCTAGTGAATGTAACTCTATGGTCTGTGTGGATATTCATTGGGGACATTCCATGACTGAACGGAGAACACAAAGTATACCTCCGTACTCCTAGCCCAGCATTATATCCATCCTATTCTATACCCTCCCTATGCTCAGACTGAAGAAATTGGCTGTCAACTCACAAAGCATCCCTGACCTGCTCTCGTGTTGCCATAGGCAAGGGGGATGGGAAAGCGAACTTCGCAGGTACATCAAGGAGTTGGCATCTCGGTCAAATCAAGGCACATTCCAACCGGTACACTGAGGTCACCTCCACAGAAACCCACAGTAGCTGGAGGGATTGACTTTTACAACCCACAAATTTGCTTCGTTGGGGAATGTGACTGAAGACACATATTGGGGGAGGGGGAAACAGGGTCAGAGGCAAAGCCCGAATTAACTGAGGTCAGAGTTGGTTCCACCTAGTTCGTTCCGCCATGAAGCTTCTAATAAATAACTGGACTTCTTTTGAAGCTTGGTTTGAGGCTCATGATTTAATTAGGGCATCTTTTGGAACCCTGACACTGGCCTTGGGAGATATGCAAACTCCATGACTAAAGAGGTGAGGGGAAAATGTCTCCCAAGTCTGCAGCATGTGCATCCTAGGAGACTCAGACAACTGCTGCTAATTCACAGGAGTATAAGAAGGGGGGAGAAGGTACAAAGTTGATACTTTACAAGTGTTTTCATCCAAAAAGAAAGCATGACACAATTTACCAAAAACAGAAGAATAAGTGCCAGATTAGGAATGCAAATTAGAATTTGGAAAAATAAGGTAAGAGAATACCTGTCTCCTCTAGACCAATTCAAATCACTGGATCTGGGCGGACTGCATCCCAGAGTTCTGAAGGAACAGAATATGAAATAAAATATGAAACAGGACAGACAAAAGTATAAATATGATGACTAGAAAGGTATTGAAACTTAGAAAAAGATATATATAATTGAATTTAGAAAGGAATGAGATAATTAAAAGTAAGATTGAGAAAACTAAGGGAAGGGAAAATTATTGAGAAAATGTTAAAATAGCAATAAGATATGGAATAGAACACAAAGATGAATATGAAATTGAATTTGTGTCTGTATGGAGAAGTGATAACCCAGGACCATACTATTCTCAAAAAAGAAAATTTACCTATATTATGTTTTGTGAAAACCCAAATAATTTTTTTTATTTTAAAAAAAGTCAAACAAAAAGAATATATCAGTTCCAATCTCTTCCATTTTAAAATCTGAATTCTTATATATCACAACACATTACCTTGCAGAACCCCCTTCCTGTTCTTCATCTAATCATTATCTCTAGCTCTCCTAACTGTGTAATTTCTTTTCATTTTGTTTGCTTTCTACATCCCCTCATTTTCTGGTCCTTTCTCTTAATCTCCCCCCCCCTTTCCTTTATTATTTCCCTCCATTTCTTACTCCAATTTATCCTAGGTTAGGAGGATTCTAGCATCTTCTTAGGATGCTCCTAAATCCAGCAGATAAAAAAGGTTGTGCTTGGTAATATGAGCAGGGGGTTGGACTAGATGACCTCTGAGGTGCCTTCCAGCTCTATGATTCTATTGTATTTGGTTCCCTTTTATGTTCTGTTCTAATCCCTATTCTATTTTCTATTTTACGCAGTTCTGTTTTCTATTCTGTCCTATTTTCTAATCGGAAGCAGTTCCATAGGATATAGAATATGAGGCAACTGGCAGTTGGAACAGAGTTCTTTTCAGGTGGGGAGGGGGAGTAGGACTCCTTAGCATCAGAGCATGTTAATAATTTCTGTATAAGAAATACTAATGTTCTGGTGGTCATTTTGAAAAATCCTTTCTTAGCAAGCACCTAGAAGCCAAGAAGAACATTTGTGCCAAATTTCAAGTTTGTAGGCTTTATACCTCTGGAGATTTTGTTTTTCCCCCAAAGTTTTTATTTTTTTTATTTTTTACACATCTCTTCACGTGAGCAACATGATTCCAGATTACAAATTTTGTACATAGTCATAGTTACACTTTCAACTTTCTTAATTAATATCACTTCAAATTGTTATCCATTCGGCTAATCTTTAGATAAATTTCCCTTTCATATTTCAATTCATTAATTCAATATCAAGTTCATTTCATCCTCACATATATTTTCAATTCTTTATCCCCTATTATTTCCATTTTCAGCTTACCATCTATTTTATATTACCTTATGTATTGTTATCATCTATAACTTTCTCAAGACCAATATATAATTAGACAATCAATGAAAGAAAAAATGAGTAAAAGTAAAGTAAGATTAATGCATTTAGGATCCACGTGGTATATCCCCCCATCTACAATATATCTTATATCTATTCCAGAGATTCATATAATCATTTCATATTTTTTCTTTGTTTCCAAAATTTACCTATATAATTTTAATAAATTTTCATTCCCCTGCTTTTGATTATAATATAATTCATTCATTATAAATATTTTACATTCCCACATAATCCCTTCTAGTTCATTATATTTTCTATTTCCTCATATCCTTTGTTTTGAGGTAATTCCCCGTTAGGAGAATGAGCGCACACAGGGAGACGTAGTGAGAGTGGTGAAGAATAACACACAAACAGCACACAGCTACACTGTTTAGTAAAATGTAGGTTTTTACTTCCATTAAATGTTTAAGCAAAGTCCAAACAAACAGTCCAAGTCATTCATAGTTAAAGCAGTCAGTTTTCAGTCCAGGGATAATCCAAGTAAAAAAGTCCAGTATCAAAAACAGTTCAGTAAATAGACTCACATCAACGATCAGTAACAGTCAATAGGGAACAGCAACCACTCTCCAGAACAGGACCAAGCCAGGTTTCTGGCTCCATCTTATGGCCATTTGAGGAACCACACCCAATTACAATTTTAGCATTCCCTTAAAGAGGCAATATTAAAATGTCTATCCTGGTTTATACATTTCCAACCCAAATGTTAGGTGACTTACATTCCTAACATTCTCCCCTTTGGGTAGGACAATATATACGACCTTACATTCTAAGTCCATAATCCTCACAGCAAGGCTTATACTTTACAGAGCCTTGGGCTTTTGTAAAATGATCTGCGATGTTATTTTCTGACATACAGAATTCCAGCTTAATCATCTTTGCACACATTGTTTCACATTTAAATATCAGATCTGTGTGTTTTGATCTTGTCTTAACAGCAATATTTGAAGCCATCTGTATTGCTGATTGGTTGTCTTCATAAACAACAATAGAATCTGTTACATCAAGTCCCATATCAATTTATAGTTGCATATAACAAACTAAATCTGTACATAATAAAGACAAACATGAGAATTCAGCCTCCATTGTTGACAAACTTAGATGTTTCTGTCTAATAGATCTCCATCCAATCAATGCCTTTCCAATAATACAACAGTACCCGATGTAGATGTTCGTGTATTTATGTCTGTAGCAAAACTTGCATCAGCATATGCAGTTAGATTCAGTTCATCTTTAGGCTCCAAATACAATGCATAATGCATTGTTTGTTTGAGATATCTTAACACACGTTAAGTAGCTTGCCAGTGCCTTTCAGTTGGCTCAACATTAAACCTCGCTAATTGGTTAACACTGTACGCTACATCTGGCCTTCACCAATTACTGAGATAAGATAAACTACCAATCAAGGACTGATAAATGTTCTTATCAAAAACAGGACTTCGAACATCACTATGGCTAAACTCCTGGCTCATCGGTGTTTTAGCCGGTTTACAAAGTTCCATTTTAAAACTTTTTAATAATTGGTTAATTTTATCTGCCTGCGAGGTTTTGTATCCTCCCGTAGCTCTATCTATCTTTAATCCAAGATATTGCTTAATTTCTCCTAACTGTTTTATCTTAAATTTCTTCTCTAACAGTGAGATTATTTTAGTAGCTTCTTGTTCAGTTTCGGTGATTAATGCTATGTCATCAGTAAACAATAGCAACAATGACACTACACCATTACTTTCCTTTTTAAACAAACATGGATCAGCCATGCCAGCTACAAAACCTATTTTAGTTAATTCCTTAACTATACACTGGTTCCACTCATATCCTGATTGCTTCAAGCTATAAAGACTCCTTTTCAATCTCCAGCAATCAGTTATACTATCATTTTTGATACCTAAAGGTTTCCTTAAATATATAGTGTGTTGCAACGGTGCACACAGATATGCCGTCTCTACATCTAAATGATTTATAATGTATTTCTCCTTAGCTGCCCACACTAATGCAGCTCTTAATGTAGTAGCCTTCAGACTAGGTGCAAACACCTCATCATAGTCATTTGCTGTCTGATTGAACCCTTGTGCTACTAATCTGGCTTTATGGGAAACAGTCCCATCCACACCTGTCTTAAGCTTATAAATCCATTTACACCCTATGGCATGTTTACCTGGTGGTAACTTAACATTTTCGTATACCTTCAACTTTTTTAATGATTCCAGTTCCTTATCCATTGCTTTCTGCCAAGCGGCCTGATCCTTAGCAGGAAACAGTTTCAGTTCATTATAATTACTTGGAACTGTATTCACTTGGCATACAACACTAGCCTGATATCTATCAGGTGGTCGTGTTACTCGGGTTGAACGTCTTGGAAATACAGGGCTAACTGGAGGACTTTCCTGTGCCACCTGCTCCTGTTCTCCTACCTCCTCCTGTGCCTGTTCTCCTACCTCCTCCTGTGCCTGTTCTTCCTCTTTAATGGCTATTTGTGGTTTACTTATTTCATCTTTAGGGACAACTTTGGTGTCAATAATAACATCATTGCTGGATTCCTGTTCCAGTTTATTCTACCCAATATGCTCAAGAAATTTTGCACTAGTGCTACAATAAACATGAGCTGTGGCTGGATCCCAAAATCTAAACCAGGGGTGTCTAACCGTTCACCTTCCCTGGGCCACATTAGAAGATGAAAATTTGGTTTGGGCTGCACATATAATAAATTATTATAAAATAATTATATAAAATTATATAATAAATTATAAATTATTTTTATTATTTATTAATTATTTATTAAAAATTATTTATTTTTTATTAATTTTCCAGCCAAATTTTGCGGGGAGGGGGGGGGAGAAAGCTCGCCCGCCTCGCGCCTACCTCTCCTCCTGCAAATGGCCTGGCTGGATGCGGCAGGACTGGAAGGCGACGACCGGGAGGCTCGGTGCAGCAGCGGCAGCGGCAGCGGCGGCAGGGGCAGAAGCGGCGGCGGCGGCGGGGGGGCAGAAGTGGTGGCGGCGGCAGAAGCAGCGGCGGCGGCAGGGGCAGAAGCGGCGGCGGCGGGGGCAGAAGCGGCGGTGGCAGAAGCAGCAGGGGCGGCGGCGGCGGCAGGGGCAGAAGCAGCAAAGGCGGCGCCCGCCTTTTCTGTTGCTGCTTGGCGTGACGCTCGCCTCGCCCCGCCTCGCGCCTGCCTCTCCTCCTCCTCCTCACTGGCTCTTGCCAGGAGGTTGGGGTGGGCACTGGGCCGCATTACGAGGCGACCTGGGCCGCATGCGGCCCGCGGGCCGCGGGTTGGACAAGCCTGCTCTAAAGGTTCTTTGGTCTTAACACCATTCAGTCTGTTTGCAGGAGTAACCTTGCTCTTCTCCTGGCTACAAGCATTACAGTTTAAATACTTGCTACAGGATTTCAATTTTACTCCCTCTGACAATTCTACAGTTTGTTTCAGCATTTTGAAATTAATGTGCCTTAAACGTCTATGCAGTAAATGTATACATTCATCATGTGGCTTAACATTGTTATAAACTGAGTTAGCCATCTGCAACTGGTCATCATGTATTACATATAAATCATTCTCTAAAGTAGCAGTAACACTTTTACCCTCTTTCTCTATTATACAGTTATCTCCCCTAAAGGTTACTACATATCCAAGATTAACTAAAGCTCTTACTGATAACAAATTAAATTTTAGTTTAGGTACATATAACATAGTTAAATGCTCATTTACACAAGAATAATAGGCAGTACCTTCACCAGAAGCTTTCATCTTCCATCCATTTGCCAATGATACATGTTGCTTACTTGTAGACATCTTTACAAACCTCTCTCTATTTTTAGTAATGCACTGCGATGCTCCACTATCAACAACCCACAAATCATGGTTTACAGTTGAATTGCTAGACATAGCTAAACTAACATTCTTCTTAGCTTTCTGGTGATTACCAGTATTCTGTCATTTTCCCTTCTTACAGAATCTAGCTATATGTCCCCTAGCCCCACAAGAAAAACATTTCCTAACAGTATAGGCAGTTGAAGACAAATCCTCTTCTTGTGGTTGTTCCTTCCTCAGTTGGTCCCTATCCAGCCGTCTTCTTGCCTCTTCTAACAACCTTCTGGTTATGTCAGTCAATGTCAGTTTATCTCTCGGCAGGACTTCCAGTGAAGATACGTAATCATCCAAACTTTCATCCAGTGAGGAAAGAATGATGTAAACTTGATGCAGCTCTGAAAATATTAGTTCCTTTGCATGTAGCTCTTGAAAAGTTCTTTTCATGAAGTTCAAATGAGCTAACATATCTCCACCTTTCAGAAGACGTGCTCTAAGCATTTTACATGTAGAGATGTATGTGCGCACCTACACTGTCACGAACATAAATCCTCTTCAAATTCTCCCAACGCCTAGCAGCAGACTCTTCTCCACGAATATGGACTAGCTGCTGGTCACTCAGTGTTAGTCCAATTATACAAAGAGCTCGTTCATTGTTCTGTTTAAAGTCAGCAAGCTTCTTGGCATCGTCCTCATTTTCTGGATCCCAAGCATTTACTTCTGGTGGATCTTGAACTACATTCCATAACCCTTTTCTACGCAGAAGTAGACTGCACTTCATAGACCAGGAAACATAGTTTGTTCCATCCAACCGGGTTATCAGTAATAGACTTGTTGAAGTGTCTTGTGCCATCTTTACCAGGATAGTAACCCACAATTAAACAATAAACAGCTGTCTGTATACAGTACTGTGCATTCACACCAACTCTCAGTTATCTGAGCCTTTTATAGTCCGCCTTAGCCCGTTCCAACTGTTGTGAGACCAATTGGTGCACCGAATGCAGTTCTGATAAAAATTCTCTTGTCTCTGGAACCAGGGAATCCAAGATCGACAAGGGGAAAAACCTCGGATGGTAACCCACATTTGCGTAAAAAGGCGTCATGCGGTGTGCTGAGAATTGTTAAAAGCAAACTCCGCCAAAGGAAGATAGGTCACCCAGTCTTTTTGTCGTTGATTAACAAAACATCTGAGGTATTGGGCGAGGATGCCAATTACTTTCTCAGTCCCGCCATCGGTTTCCGGATGGTGCGCCGACGCTAAACATACTTGCACCCGTAATGCATTCATTAGGCTCTTCCAGAATTGAGCGGTGAACTGGACACCGCGATCTGAAACAACTCTGTCCGGTAAGCCATGCAAACGGAATACATGTTGCAGAAAAAGCCAGGCAGTAACACGAGCTGATGGTAACCTTCTACATGGGATGAAATGGGCCATCTTGGTGAGCATGTCAACTACCACAAGTACCATCGTATAACCCGACGAAGAGGGCAAGTGTGTTAAAAAGTCCATGGAAATTGCCCCCCAGGGTCGGTTCGGAGTTGGTAGTGGTTGAAGAAGGCCAGGAGGCGCACCCGACACAGCTTTTGCTTGCCAACACGGTACACAAGAGGCAACATAAGCGAAGACATCATGCCGGACTCGAGGCCACCAAAAAGTCCTTGTGACCAGATGAAGGGTTTTGAAGAACCCAAAATGACCTGCAGCTGGGTTGTCATGATATTGGGTCACGATGAGGGCTCTAAGTGTCCTGGTGGGTACTTACAATCGGCCCCGATGTCGTAGTAAACCCTCCTCCAGAGTCCATGGGGAGTCAGATCCAATTTCCCCCATTCTCTGCTGCGACCAATCATCTAAGCGCTGCGCCTCTTGTACCCGAGCCCTTAAATCCACCGGTTCCTGGATAACGGCTAAAGATTCCGGTGGTAGCACCGTACGTGGAGGAAGCGGTTCTTCAGGACACCGATATTCCGGTTTGCGTGACAGGGCATCTGCTTTTTTATTTTGACCACTAGGGATGTATGTGACCGAAAAATTGAACCTAGCAAAGAACAACGACCATCGGATCTGTCGTTGGTTCAATTTCCGAGCAGTGGTCAAGTGCTCCAGATTACGATGATCCGTCCGAACTTCCACCTTGTGCCGAGCCCCCTCCAAGTGATGTCGCCAGATCTCAAACGCAGCCTTAATGGCAAGCAACTCTTTCTCCCAGATTGTATAATTACGCTCGGAAGTAGTAAGTTTCCGTGAATAATATGCACATGGAAAAAGAGGTGTGCCATCCGCTGGGGCTTGTAACAACACCGCCCCAATGGCCACGTTGGATGCATCCGTCTCCACTACAAATGGACGATGGGGGTCGGGATGCCTCAAGATCGGTTCCGCAACGAAGGCTTTCTTGATGGCCTCAAAGGCCTGTTGCTGTGGGGGCCCCCACTGGAATGGAACCTTCTTGCAAAGGAGCTGG
Source organism: Notechis scutatus (assembly GCF_900518725.1). Next base: position 6,074 of record NW_020717535.1, on the reverse strand, counting down.
GTGATGGGATCTGTCAGTTTGGCAAAACCCGGGATGAAGGACCTGTAATAATTAGCAAACCCCAAGAGACGTTGTACATCTTTCACTCGACAAGGGGGTTCCCAACTACACAGAGCCTCCACCTTGCGCGGGTCCATGGCAATGCCTTCGGCAGAGATGATATGTCCCAAGAACTCTATGGAAATCTGGAAAAAGAGGCATTTCTCCAGTTTCGCATATAGTCTATGTTCCCGAAGACGTTGTAGTACCTGGCGAACTTGGCAAAAGTGGCTTTCCCTGGACTTAGAATAGATCAAAATGTCATCCAGGTACACCACCACGTATGTCCCTAAAAATATCATTCATGAAATGTTGGAAGACCGCGGGGGCGTTGGTCAACTCAAAAGGCATCACAGTATATTCAAAGTGGCCGTATCTAGTACCAAACGCCGTCTTCCACTCGTCTCCTTTGGGCATCCGCACCAGGTTATAAGCCCCTCGAAGATCGAGCTTGGTGAAAATAGTGGCCTCTCATAATCGCTTCATCAGCTCTGGAATGAGCGGCAAAGGATAACTATTTTTCACCGTAATGGCATTTAGCCTGCGGTAGTCACAACACAAGCGCAAATCCCCCATCTTCTTTTTCACAAAAAGGACAGGAGCAGAAAGAGGAGACGATGACGGTCTGATAAACCCCCGGGCCAAGTTCTTGTCCAGAAAATCTCGAAGAGCGGCCAATTCGAGCTCAGACATTGAATACAAACGACCTTTGGGTAGCGGAGCACTGGGCAGAAGATCCACAGGACAGTCATAAGGTCGATGCGGGGGTAACCGATCTGCCTCCTTCTCGCTAAAAACATCTGAGAAGCCAGATAGTTCAGGAGGTACAGAGATGGCGGGGGCAGCGATAATCTTGACCAGCACAGATGTGTTTTAGGTGGTCCACACAATGGAGACTCAGGAACGAAATGGCGTTCTGTGCCCATGCCACCCGAGGATCGTGCAACCGTAGCCAAGCCATTCCGAGAACCAAGGGGAGATGGAGGTCCGAGGTGATATAAAAACTAATCGCCTCCTCATGGTCCCCAATGACCAGGCGTAATGGCTGAGTAGCAAAACGAATAGGCCAAGACCATAGTTCCCGCCCATCAATGGTTTCCACCTTAATGGGAGGCTCCACTGCAACCAAGGGAATTTCATAATGTGTTGCAAAAGCCCGGTCCATGAAATTGGTAGTAGCCCCCGAGTCCACCAACGCAACCGCAGGAATCCCCTCTGACCGGGACTGCAAGAAAACCTGCGTGTCCAAAAGCAATTGTCGGGGAGGATCAGAATTCACCTCCGCTACTTCAGGCGGTTGTGTGATATGTGCCCGACCTAGGGTTTCCCCGAGGCCAGGCCTGCCCCGTTTCCCGACGGTACAGGATAAGATTCAGGCACTGGCTTTCATGCCCCCCATCGTTTACCAGGACAGGAACTGGCAAAATGTCCCGACCCCCCACAATACAGGCACAAGCCTTCCTGAAATCTCCGCGTGCGTTCTTGTGCCATCAACCGAGGGCGGAGCGTACCCAACTCCATCGGTTCCTCGGTCCTGGTCACGGCACTGTGGGATACCAGGGGCGCTGGTTGTATGGGAGGCTGCGGCCGTGAGTGGGAGGGCAGCTCTGGAACTAGGCGTCTAGTCTTGCGTCGTTGAAGCCAGGCGTCAATGCGCAAACATTGCACCACCAGCACATCCAGGGTTAGAGCCGGCTCCACATGCACCAACTCGTCTTGAATTTCTTCTGCCAAACCCTCCTGAAAAGCGTCCGTGTGGGCTGCCTCATTCCAAGCAGAGTCCATGCAGAGCAGACAAAACTCTGCAATAAACTCTTGCAAAGGGCGTTTCCCCTGACAAATGTCCTTTAAACGTCTGGCTACGGTTTGAGTTTTTATGGGGTCCTCATACATAGAACGTAAATGGTGCCAAAAGCCCTGATAGTCATTCAATAAAGGACTATTTTGCACCAACAAAGGAGTGGCCCATCTTGCAGCCGAACCCAACAAGAGACTGATAACAAACCCCACCCGAGCCCGGTCATCAGGGAAATCTTCTGGCCGTAAGGACATAAATAGTTGACACTGCCCCATAAAAGCCGGGAACATTTCAGGCTGTCCAGAGATTTTATCCGGCACAGCTACCGGGCATTTCCTATGGGGAGGGGCAGGAGGAGTAACAGGAGCTTGCATCAGCATAAGATGGTTAACCAGCTGGGTGACTTGTTTCTGCAATACCTGGTTATCCTGCAGAAGTTGGTTAATCTGCAGCTGCTGCTGCTCTAGCTGTGTTTTGTCCATCTTGGTTAGAAGATGGGATGATGGTTTGGGTCAAAATGTTCTGTCTCACCTGTGGCCACAAGGTGAGAGTCCAAATGTCCAAAGGAAAAAACACGAACAGACAATATCAGGAACAACAGAGTTAACTTTCCTCTGGCTGAAGTCGTCGTTGGCAGCTTTCCCAGAAGCTGTCTGCAAATCCAGATAACGAGCAGCACTATAAATCAGAGCCGAATGGCAAACAGAAAACTTTTTCCAAACTGCGAACGTAAATAATAAAGTTTGACCCGAACGGGGATTCCAAGCTAACACGCCTCCTTATATTCCTTAAAGGGGCGTGTCAGTCTCTCTACTCAGTCCCTGATTTGATGTTTCCTTTCAATTTGTGCTTGACGTCTCAGCCTACGTCTAGTCCTTACATCAACCCAACATTCATCGGCTTGATCATCACCCAAGGCATGTTCTGTCGATAATCTGCTGACACCCGAGGCATAATTGATGAGGAAGGTTCTGGAGAGGATGGTGATTCCGACACTTCCTCATCCTCCTGGCTCACGTCTGCATCTCCCATTAAAGCAGGCTCAAATCCCAATGCAAAAACCTCATCACTCGAACCTGTGTCTTCTGACACATCAGACTCAAAGCGCACAGCAGGCTCAAACCTCCCAGTCACAATATACATACATACATATATATGTATGGCCTTCGGCTTTGTTCGGGTATTTTCCCACGTCATTGTAGTTGTTCTTTTAAAGTTGTAGCAACGTTTTGGCAGAATCTCATCTGCCATCATCAGGCTTCTGTATTGTGTTCGTCTGTGAATCAGACTTTCACAGCCGTTTCTGTTTTAAATTTGGTGCTAGCCTACTGCTGTGCCAGAATGGTTTTTTCTTCATCCTGATTGGTTGGGAGTCTTGGTCTGTGTTTATTGGTCTTGGAGTTTGCTGTGTTCTGCTTGATTGGTGTTTCTAATATCTTCTGTCTGTTTTGAGGCTTTTTTTTGTCTTGATTGGCTGGCAACATTGTGTTCCCTGTATTGGAGGCTTTTAGTGCAGCTTGGCTCCGAGTAAATGGACGGCTATCATTTATTAGGAAGCTAGGTTTCATCTGGGTGCCTAGTTGGGGTGTGTTTGAGCTGGAGGTATGGGGGGGGGGGTCCTGTTTGTGCCCAGGTGTTTGCCTGGCTTGTGGTGTGACACTGAAACTTTGCTACAACTTTAAAAGCACAACTATAATGATGTGGGAAAATACCCGAACAAAGCTGAATACCATACATGTAAGTACCCACAAAAACTTAAGAAAACTATATATGGATCTTTGGTTATTCGGGTTTTCTCCCGCGTAAGATTGGAAGTATCTAGGCAACGTTTCGATGAAGTCTCATTCATCATCTTCAGGCTTCTGTCTTCAGCTCTGTGCTTCTCAGAGTACGTATGTATGTATGTATGTATGTATGTATGGTATTCAAACATATATATATATATATATATATGGCATTCAGCTTTGTTCGGGTATTTTCCCACGTCATTATAGTTGTGCTTTAAAGTTGTAGCAACATTTTGGCAGAATCTCATCTGCCATCATCATGCTTCTTTATTGTGTTTGTCTATATTGTGTTCTCAGACGAACACAATACAGAAGCCTGATGATGGCAGATGAAATTGTGGGAAAATACCTGAACAAAGCTGAATACCATACATGTAAGTACCCGCGAAAACTTAAGAAAACAAATACACACACACACACACACACACACACACACACACACACAAGGGATTAATAATAGAACCCTCTAAATATCACTCACTCACTTCAAATCTCCCCAGTCTAAATTTCTAATAAAAAATACAAAGATACATTCTGATGTGGTGTCCCCCTTTTATGCTATATCTAACCCTTATCTCTCAGCCTTGTCATTTCTCTTAGTTTTAGCCAGCTTTCCGTTTACTACGTTTTCCCCTCCTTTCCTCTTTATCCCTCTTTTTTTCTCTAATATTACATTTATTTCCATCTGCCAGTCCCCCATCTTTCCTCTCCCCCTTTCCTTTTCTCCTTTTTGAAATTTCTTCTTGTGTAGCTTCTTCTTCTTTTGCTTACTCTTGGGAGCTTTTTCTCTTTTATTTATTATCTCTGTCATCAGTGTCTTAGTTTTAGTTCCTTTTGTGTCTTTTGATAATGTCTCTGAATCTTCATGTCCATCTTGGCTGTTTTCCTCTTCCTTTGGCTCCTCCTCTCTAGAATTCCTTTGTTCTGCTATGAATTGCATTACTTTTTCTGCCAGTGTGTTCAATAAACTCCTTCTTTCTTTTATCATTTCTTTCACAGTTTGCAGTTCCAACTCAAATTCTTTGCTTGCTTCTTCCATTTTTTAATCAATTGTGTTATTCTTTATTTTAATAAAGTTAATTGTAATCCTTGCCAAGAGACTCCGTTTATATTTCTTTTCCTTGTTGGGCCTTCTGTTTCTTTTGCTCAGTCAACCCCCAAGAACAGTCCCAAGATATTGCCTTCCTTGGTGTTCTTGCTGCAATCTCCCCCTTTTCCTTTTAAGCTTCCAGGGTTCTTGTTATGTTAAAGTCTTTTATTTCATGTCTTTTCTCATTCACACATTTAACAGACCAGTAATTTTCCATAAAGTCATCCAGGAAAAAATGCCTTATACCATTAGGTGGTGCTCTATATTGCTTCCACTTTTCAATTTTTTTCCCTTTTTTAAATTATATTAATGTTAATTTTCTTTTTAAGTCTAATCAATTCCAAGCAAGTCCAGCATTTTATCCAATGCCTAATTAATGCCAGGTTCTGTATATTATTCCCAATTCCGTCCTTAATTTCGTTATAGCTTTTTTGTAGGCCAGTTTTTTATTTACCTTATATTGTCCTCTTGTTTTCTATTAGCCGCGTTTGTACTCTCAAACTAGGAATCTTTCTTTCTGCTGTGGAAAGGAAACTTCATGAGGACAGTGGTGTCACCCAAGCAGGAAAAGCCCAAAGGGAACATCAAGCCAGCCATAAAACAAACTTGCATAGGAAAAGGAATCAAATAAAAGGTATTAAAGAAGCCCCTTAGACAAAAGCCCAAATAATGAAGAAAACTAGGGAAACAAGAAAAGAAAACATGCCAAATCAGCAAAACAAACAGACAAAAGACACAAAATATATTGCAAAGGAGACAGACAGGAGATTGCCACAAAACAAATATAAGAAAACATTAGGACGAAACTGATAATCCAATCAAACCACCCCGCGGAGTTTACCCTCCGGCGGAAATGAAGACAACCCCTGACAGGATTTAAAACATTAAGAAATACAAACACAAGCACTCACACACAAAAGGAGAAAAAGGTATAAAAATCAGGGACTTATCATACAAAGCTAGCTAGCCCCAGGAACACAGACTTCTTGCTATCTCTCGCCTTCCTGAAAAATAAAAAGATCCAGCTTTCAAGCAGTTGTCTGTATCCTTGCACCGGAGCTCTCCCAGCAGGAAAATAGAATCCTCAGAAGAAAGGCATTTTCCAAGCCTTTCAACACTGCTTTTGGGGGTTATCTTCATCTAACCATTATCTCTAGCTCTCCTAACTGTGTAATTTCTTTTCATCTTTGTTTGCTTTCTACATCTCCTCATTTTCTGGTCCTTTCTCTTAATTCCCCTTTTTTCCTTTATTATTTCCCTCCATTTCTTACTCCAATTTATCCTAGGTTAGGAGGATTCTAGCATCTTCTTACGATGCTCCTAAATCCAGCAGATAAAAAAGGTTGTGCTTGGTTGATGA
>NW_020717534.1:36121-55339 GCF_900518725.1 Notechis scutatus | reverse complement strand
AAGTGGCACAAAGAAGGGCTTGGACCAGGGGACAGGCTATGATAATGTAGTTGGACAGTGGTTTTCCTAAGAGTTTCCTTGTCTTGTTCCCTGGCTTGGTGGCCATGAAGGCCAGAACCACCATGACAGTCTTTGCCAACACAGAGGAAACTGCAAGAGAAAAGAGAATGGCAAAGGCAGATTGTTGGAAGAGACAGGTGAGCTTCCCTGGTTGACCAATGAAGAGGAAAGAGCAGAGGAAGCAGAGCAGAAGGGAGATTAGGAGGATGTAGCTGAGACCTCGGTTGTTGGCTTTGACAATCGGTGTGTCATGATGTTTATAGAAAATCAGCAGGACTGCAGAAGTGATCCCAGATAGAAAAAGAGCAAGAAAAACTAATATGCATCCCAGGGTGTCTTGATAAGCAAGGAAGTGGATCTTCTTGGCAATGCATTGATCCTTGTCCTTGTTGGGAAATTGGTCTTCTGGGCAGGATTCACAATGAACTGCATCTGAAATCAAAATTCTTTGTCTTTTGATACGCATATTTCCTTTCTGCTATTGACTTACCTACAAAGGGATAAATAAAGAACCCACTGTGCAATTTATGGGGCATCTAAAAGAGCATATCCTTCATTTATGATGATAGTGATTAACCAGTGATGAGGATATGTTCAATTCCAGCTATCCATTCAATGTGCACTTCCATGGGTAATGAGGCTTTCAGGTTGAGATTATTGCCTCTTTTATCTCTCACTTTATATTGGAACCAACAGAAGAATGCCAGATCTGTTATCCAGGAATGCTGCTATTTTAATTCTGTGTATAATATCCCTGCCTTAACCTCTCTGCTTTGTACTTCAAATTTGTTCATTCAGACTTTTTTGATCCTCCTCTATCAAAGCAGTATAGATAGATGGATCTCCTTTTGCTCTGGCAGGTCTATTTCCTCAGAGGTTGATAGAGCTGATGGAAGAAGCATGCACTAAATGATAAAAATTAAACCTTTGGATCACACACCACACTACCTCAGGAAAACATTGGAAGTTGGTTTTCCCAATTGGATGTTAGAGTGGAAAGGCATGTTGGGGATTCACAAATTCTGCCCTCAATCTATCCTAATAGCAATTGCTGAGTATTAGGAAAAGTGTCCTCAGTGGTAGGGCAGTATGAATGGACATCAATCTCATCACAAATGACAACAAGAACAAAAATGGATTGATTTAATGAATGTCTTCCTTTGATTCTGGACGGTTAAGGTTTAAAGTCTGGTCTACCTGTCTGATTAGAAAAGGTCCCTTCTGGACAAGCGTCACACTGGTAGCAGCAAACTTGCTTGCCCTCAGGAACTCTTCTCCTTTCTCCTGCCTGGCACCTCTTCCTGCCACACCTGGCAAAGGGGATGGTCTGAAAGAGAAATACCAATGAATTATTTAATTGGTTCCCACATTCCTATTTCTATTCTCAGAATCTCTTCTAAACAAATTGTTCACCATTGTCTATCAAAAACCAGGAACAGCTACTAGGGGATGCAGGCCAGTGAAACTCCCAATCGACCAACAGATGCTGGAGATTGGAACTGGGGTTTCATCCTGCAAAGGAAGGCTTGTGACTGAAACACAGCATTTCTAAAAGAAAGAGCTATGAGGATGCAACTGAGCAGAAATGGTCCATGGAAATCATTGTTTTTTTTGCTGTAATTGCATTCTGCATTTCAAAAAGAAATTGTTCCCTTTGTGGAATGACTCAAATCAGACCTCAGATGTGTTACATGAAAAGCAGATTTGTCACGAAATGACTGCCATGATTTCTGACTCAATTGAGTTAGAAGGATGTTCTGCATTTCAGGAAGAGAATGAATCTTTCCCAGAATTTACAACATTTCCTTGCAGCTCACCTTTGTGGCCCAGACAATTCCATCAGACTTAATGGTGAAATCCTGGCCTGGGGGAGCCTCAGGATTCACTTGCCCAACTTTCATGGGGACAAAAGATTGATTGGGTAGGAAAAGCCAATTGAGAAGGTCATAACGAGCAGATCTCAGTCCATCTTCTGAGAAGAAGACTTCATCTCCAGCACTGTTGTTGAACTGCACATTGACCAAATAGGGAAGAATCTGAAATAAACGTGATCTTTAGAAATAGGAATATTTGGTTAGAGCTACGGTTATGGCTTCTATCAGAACATGGTGACAATTTTGAGAAGATGAATTTATGTCTGAAAAGCTAGAGGATTCTCTTGGTGGAGAATTGAGGAATCTGGAGTAACACCAAGTATTTACTCTGAAACTACAAAAAAAAAAATCTTTATCATTGGTCCTTTGTATCATGGTTTCTTCAAATAAAGCTTTACCAGAATAAGCACATATGAAAAATTTCAGTGCTACATTCCAAAATTAATCATGTGCTTTTCCTCCTGAGATATTTGTTTATATGTAGTTTTAAATATTTACTTTATCCCAAGGTCTTGTAACTGATAAATTCACTGTAGCAATGATTAAATAATTTGTATGGCAACAGAGTACAATTCCTTTGATTTTTTCTATCTGAGAATCGAACAGAGCACAATGCAGGAACCATGTTTGATGAAATGGAGTCAAGGAAAAGGAAGTGCTCGCCCTGATTTGTCTCTTCACTGTTTAGAGAAGTTCAATGTTTATCCAGTAATGCAGAAAAGTCTGATGGGTTTGAGACAAACAACCCATTAAGACTATTTTGAGTCCTTCTTTATGTGCTCAGGTGGCTGCATTCACAGAAGCTGAGCAGTACAATAAGCATAAAGCTGAACAAATGGGGGGAAGGGTCAAGTAGGATGTTAAACTATAGAAACATAAACCAGGATTAAAATGAATTGTGTGTCTTTCTACAAGGTGGATTCAGGTTACATGCTGAGGGAAATGGAGGTTGTTCTGCAAATATGCCAACTAGGATTTCTACTGACTCCTTGAAGCTTCTTTCTCAAACATAGACAGATTGTTGTTGTGGTCTCAGTTGACTTCCACTCCCTGTCATGGTTACCTCCTGAAACCCAGGTAAACATTGAAGCCTTTCAGGACTTTATGAAGGTCTTTCTTTTTTCTTATTTTTGTAATAACTTTTATTAATTTTCTCTTAATTACATTTCATAGTGCTTACTAAATGTGTTTTCTGGGTATTTAATTTGCTTAACAATACTGATTCCATTCTTACGCTCCAACCACTGGTAAAATAAGTTCCATGTCTATTCATATTCTGTGTCTTCTTTCAGTTTAATTTTAAATGTAAGTATATCCATTCCTGCAGTCTAGTATCTTCTTAAGTATCTCTTCCTCTTGCGGTCTTTCTTCATCTTTCCAATGTTGTACAAAAATAATCCTCACTGCTGTTAAGACATGTGATATTAAATACATACTTTTCTGATCAAATTGTTCTGGTATCATCCATAATAAAAATAGTTCAGCTATAAAAACTACATGTTTCCCTATTATCTTTTCTAGCCATCTGTGTATTTTTGCCCAGAATTTTTTTTTATTTTATCACAAGGCCACCACACATGATAAAATAAGCCCATCTTTTGACTACATTTCCAACTTAGCTAGACATACTTTTAAACATTTTAATGAACCTTCACTTCTCTTTTCCCCTCTCTCTAACCTCTTCCAACAAAACATTATTCTTAACTCATATTTTTCTAATAATTGCTTTTAATATGCATTTGATACGATAACATGCGGATATTGAATCAGCAACTGAAGAAATGCATATGGGAATCTTCCTTTCTGAGAAACCACAGAAATTACCTGCCATGATTGGATATTTGGGGTCCTCTTTCCAAACCTCATCACGGTTGGTCGGGCTCTGGATCCAAACATTCCATGTAATGCATGTGCCACAGCATAAATGACATTGTAGATATTGTAACTTTCACCTGTCATTCTTGTTTCAAAAATGTAATTGGGCAGATTCTGCACATTTTCCTTTCCTGTACATTGTTTTTCCCCCTTTGGAGGGATCTCTCCTGATTTATGGATCTTGCAGCCAAAAACCAATTCCCACCATAGAGGGAGAAAGACATCTCCTTGAGGGTTCAAAGGGTCTAAAGACAGGAGGAAGTGGGTGAATTCTGAGACATCCCCGGTGTGGTCTCTGAAATGCAAAACTCCATGGAAAGACTTTACAAATAACAATTTGTGTTTAGATTCCCGCACACTAAGTTTCCAATGGGAGGTTAAGATCCAAACATTCTGAAATGTTGTCTTGCTTGATTTTAAATGGAGAAACAAAATTGTCTGTGCACTTAAACTACAATCATAGTCTCCAAAAAGAAGAATCACTTCAGTTTTTGACCAAGTCTTGAAACTGAGAACTAACTGTTTCGCTATAATCAGAAAATCGTGTGATTTCAACCTTTCAGAGAAGGCCAGGCAGATCTCCTTCTCCTGGAGCATTGGGGTCAGAGTTGAGATGAAATGTTCTCCCCTCTCATCTTCAGGGGCCATAAGCCCAACCCAGTTCCACCGGAAATGCAGGAGCAGCTGGACTAAACCCACATATTGAGAAGATTCTTTAGGATTAATCCGGAAGAAGGAAGGATAAACTCTTCTCTCTCCCTGAGAGAACTCAAAGCCAGCACCAAGCTGGAGTAAATGAAATTATTTTTTCAAAAACAAAGTAAAAGTTGACGTTCACTTTAGGGATCACCAGTTACACATTTTTATTGGTTGAGGTATGTTGGAAGACAAGAGAAAAAAACTAACAATCGGATTCAGAGAATAAATGGCACTAAAATGATGGCCACTTTTTAATAAAGAATTAACTAAGAGTCACATGCTCATGATGTGCCTCCCCAACCCCTTCCTCTCTGCTTTTGAGTAACCTTCTGATCTCTGTCTACTCCATACTGTATCCAAGAGAGCTCTCTTACCTGTGAGACCTTAAAGATGCTGAAGATGGAATCCATCTGCCTTGAGGATTTGGGATTGAGGCCACCAATGATGGAGAACAGAGTGCCCTTCCAGCCACATTTGTAACCTGGAACCACTTGGCCTCGTGAGGAGAGCATGGAGAGGCTGTTTAAGGAAATAGCTATCTCCCTCTGGAAATGGCCATAGATGTGGAAGCCAAGGGTGATGTTGGGGAGTAGAAGAAAATCCTTATTGACCTGGGAGACAGCAAACCTCAATGCAAGGATCTGCTGGTAGTTACTGGCGATGAGTCTATAGTGCAAAAAATACAGGGAATATTACAGTTAAGGTTGTTTGCTTGTAGAGTTTGCTTCACTGTTTGGTTTGGTGCAGAAACATCCAAATTGGGTTTGGGGTTTTTTTAAGGATCTTTCTAAGCTAAATCTGAATGCTGCCATTCTATAATGGAAGAAGAAGGGTGGGGAGAGTTGGTACAAGTAACCCTTTTGATGTAACCTGAATATCTTAAGCCTTGTAATGAATCTGTATAACTTGCACACGATATATGACTGCAGCCAGATTCCTGGAACCTTGTCACCACTTGGAGAGATAGCAAGAGGAGAAGTGACCACAAAAATTCCAGCTCTGAGAGGGACTTCCTGAAAAAGTTTTCTAAGATACATTCCCAGAAAAGGGGGAGGGGGATTAACATGTTGTTTCTTTGGTTGACTAAATCCACATTCATTTATTTCTTCCTGTATGCCAGGGGGTATCTTAGGCTCTGCTTTGGCTAGTATCTGGATTACTCCTTTCAATAAAGAATTCCTTTTGAAGTACCTAGCTTTCAGAAGTTCAGAATTGCGGCTTATTTTAGGAGCTTGCTATTTTACTGAGAAAAGGAGAAGATGTATATTACACTAAGACAGTGCAGAATACTAGAAGTATTTTTGAAAGAGGTCCAGCTGAAACTTACATTTTAACTAAAAGAAGATTTGATGTATTAAAATGTGGGACAGTAGAATTTAAAATAGCTCCCAAAGGCAAATTTCCACCAATAATATGATCACCAGGCCTATAGTAGCATTTCTGTAATGGGATATAATTCCTGAACACACACATGGTTTGTAGCCTCTTTGCTGTAGTTGGAGCCAGGAGCCAGAAGAGCATCAGCATCAACCATAGCATCATTCCTACCTGGTCATTCTTGTAAACTTCCCTCCTAGGACAGAAATAAAAGTTTAGGTAGAAACTGATTTGAAGGTTGAACTTGAAATTTCACTAGAGCTTTAGCAGATCAGATACTACCTATACCACCTGAATGGCCACAGAACAAATTTACAGCAAAGATGCTTCCTCTTACCTGTGTTTGGGCTGGGATTATAAAGGAAACAAAGACATGTGAGTCTCTTCAAACCCAGGAGTGATCTTTTTGCAAGACAGGCTAAAGTCTCATCTTTTACCCCCATCTGGAGAACTCAGACATGTTTTTATAGCTTGGAAGTTTTTGTATCTAGAAATCTACAGGGGATACACTAACAATTACTGTACTTCTGATGATTGCAAGGAAAAGCAAGTTTCTGTCCTTGTAGCAATAGCTTCTCATACACCCAATTGGAAAAAAAACACATTCTTGTGTTTCTTGTCATGTCCAGAGCAGATGGAGTCATGCTGAAGTTGTGAATTTGACCTCCATGAACCAATATTTGATGGTCTGTCACAGAGAAAAGTCTGTCAACCTCTTTTCTAAAGCACCTGAAGGCAGGAGGAGAAGTAATGGATTGAACTTTATCAAGGAGTGATCCAACTAGAACTAAGGAGAAATTTCCCAACAGGACAATTGATAGAATAGAATAGAGTAGAGTAGAGTAGAATAGAATAGAATAGAATAGAATAGAATAGAATAGAATAGAATAGAATAGAATAGAATAGAATAGAATAGAATAGAATAGAACAGAATAGAGGAAGGAGAGGAGAGGAGAGGAGAGGAGACAATTTTATTTATTTATTTATTTATTTATTTGTTTGTTTTTTGTTTATTTGTTTACTTTTGTCAATTGCTTACAAGATAATAGGTATCAGTAAAAACATAGTTTTGAATACATGAGATAGATACTTATAAGAAAAATAAAAAGAAACAATAGGAAAGGGATGGTAGGCATGTTGGTGCACTTATGCACGTCCCCTACAGGCCTCTTAGGAAAGAGGTGAGGTCAATAGTAGACAGTCTAAGGTTAAATTTTTGGGGGTTTGGGGAAGAAACCACAGAGTCATGTAGAGTCTTCCAGACATTGACCACTCTGTTGCTGAAGTTGCATTTCGTGCAATTAGGTTTGGTGCTATTAACCTTGAGTTTGTATCTATTGTTTGCTCTTGTTTTGTTATGGTTGAAGCTGAAGTATTCATTGACAGGTAGGACATTGCAATGTATGATTTTATAAACTATACTTAGATCGGACCGAAGGTAGCGTAGTTCGAGATTTTCTAGGTCTGGAATTTTGAGTCTGGTGGCATAAAGTATTCTACAACGAGTAGAGGAGTGGAGAACTCTTCTTGTGAAATATTTCTGGACTTTCTCAACTGTGCCAATATCAGATACTTAATTTGGGTTCCAGACTGATGAGCTGTATTCGAGTATTGGTCTAGCAAATGTTTTGTATGCTCTAGTTATTAGTGTAATTTTATCAGAGAAAAAGCTACGTAAGATTAGGTTAACAACTCTTAACGCCTTTTTGGCTATGTAGTTACAGTGGGCTTTAGCACTTAGATCATTAGAGATGAGAACTCCAAGGTTCTTGACAGAGTTTCAATCATCAACAAGGTCTTGACTATTCAGCCTGTATTTTATTTTCTGAATTTTTTTTGCCAATATGTAGGACAGAGCATATATTTGTTGAGATTTGAAGTTGCCATTTATTTGACCATTCTGATACATAGTCAAGGTCTTTTTGAAGGGTAGCAGTATTCTCTGTGGTATTGAATAGCTTTGTATCATCAGAGAAGAGAACTCAGTTGCTCTTAATATGATCACAGAGGTCATTTGTGTAGAGTATGAATACAGTTGGTCCTAGAACACTGCCTTGGGGGACACCAATATTGACAGGTACAGAATTTGACAGGACACTCCCAATTTTGACCATTTGTTATCTGTTTGACAGGAATGCTTCTATCCAGTTATGCAGTTGTCCAGAGATATCGTAAGATTTTAGTTTTAGGAGTAGTTTGTCATGTACCACTGAATCAAAGGCTTTACAGAAACCTATGTAGATTGCGTCTATTCTTTTGCCCTGATTGAGTTGTGTAGTCCATATGTTTTTGCAGTGTAAGAGTTGCAGATTACAGGATAGTTTTTTTCTGAAACGAAATTGTTTATTAGAGAGTAGGTTGTTTGTCTCTAAGTGGAGGATAATGGATTTGTTAATAATTGATTCCATGACTTTACAGGTGACGCAGCATTAGGAGATTGGTCTGTAATTTTCAGCTAGGCTGCTGTCTCCCTTTTTGAAGATGGGGATGGCTGTGGCTTGTGACCATAGGTTAGGCAAGGAGCTGGTCCTGAAAGATTTTTCAAAGATTATGCTTAGAGGTTCTGCTATGGCAGTGGATAGCTTTTTTAAGAAGTATGCACGTATTCTGTCCGGTCCAAAACCATAGAGATGATTTTAGATTGTGTAGTGCTTTTTCAACATTATCTGCTGTAAAATCAATATGTATTAGATGATTGTAGTTGTCTGTGGTTCGACTAGGAAATACTGGGCATGATCCATTGCTGTTTACAAATACTGAGCCAAAGAATGTGTTAAAGATGTTGGCTTTAATGGTGTCATCATTGCAGTCTTTACCATTAGGTCCTTTCAGGGGTGATATGGACCTTGAGTCTTTTAGTTTGTTGTTTACAAAATTGTAGAAAGCACAGGTGGAATTCGTGCGTAGAAGGTTTTCCTCTTGTTTAATGTGATAATAGGTGCATTTAGTCTTTAACCGGTGGAATAAATATACTTATACCTATTGTTTTGTAAGTGATTAAATCAAAATAAATAAATAAAAAATAAATAATCGTAGCTTTTTCTCTGGTAATATTTCACTACTAACTAGAGTATACAAAAAATTTGCTAGACCAATTATCAAACATTTATTTATTTTATTTTATTGATTTGATTTGTCAATCACTTACAGGATGATGGGTATGGGTGTAGGCATGAGTGGGAATGAAGAAAGTAGGTGCGGATGAATGGGGACAGTGGGACAGGGACGGTAGTGATGATGGTGTGCTCTTGCACATCCCTTACAGGCCTCTTAGGAATGGGTATTCTTTTCCTTCCTTCCTTCCTTTCCTTCCTTCCTTCCTTCCTTCCTTCCTTCCTTCCTTCCTTCCTTCCTCCCGCTCCCTCCCTTCTCAAGGTAAATTGCATCAAACTTGATTGCAGGAAATATGACTTCAGCAACAGAGTGGTCAATGCCTGGAATACTCTACCAGACTTTAATGGTTTCTTCCCCAAACCCCAAAAACTTTAGACTGTCTACTGTTGACCTCACTTCTTTCTTAAGAGGTCTGAAAGGGGGTGTGCATAAGTGCACCAACGTGCCTACTGTCCCCGTCCTAATGTCCCCTTTTTATTCCTAGCCATTTCATGTATTTTTACTCATGTTTATACTTATACCTGTTATCTAATAAATGCTTGACAAAATAAATAAATAAAATAAATAAATAAAGTTGAGATGAAGGCAGCATGAATCATCCTTGAGAGATAGGATTGTTCCCCTACCTCTGAAAGAGGACTCAGTTTGACTCCTACTCAAGGAACAATGGCTGGACCACATCATACTGGACTTTTTTGGTGGACCCTGGATGAATCTTCCTTTCAGTGAGATTTCAGGATTGGGTGTGGGGTGGAAATGGTATTGTTTGCCCGTTTAGATGAACTTAGGAAGAAGCAGAATGAGGGCAGTGCATCCACTCCAGCTCAACGTGGCCTCTTAGTAGTCTTTAAAGTCATCAACTGTCAAATGCTGGAATTTAGGTGACCCAAATGAATATAGGGTTATTGTATGCCAATGATCTCCAGAAAAATCTGGTCTACTAACAGTGAAAGCAAATTTGGCAGTAAATAAGAGTCAGCAGAATTCAAGGTGGGCTGAACATAGATCTCTTGGAGACTTGAGATGAATGGAGCATTTGTCCCTTGTATTGGGCTGAGCCTTGTCATCACCTACCTCAACCCTGGTTTCCGAAAGTATTGGCTCTCTTATACGCCTTGACAGTCCTTCAGGAAGATGATCAGTGTTATGATATGTACAGAATAACCCTTGAGAAACAAGGATATGCACATGGAAACATTTATGAGAATAGTTATGAATAATTATCCAGCCACAGACAGATACACTTAATTGAGTTAAAGTTTACTTTAAGAAATAGCACAGTCCAATAAATAGTCCAGGTCATATACATTTAACAGTCCAAAGAATATCCAATTACAAAGTCTTCTTACCACTTGCCCTTTTCATTTACAGTAAACAAAGATATCAAAATATAAGCACAACAGAGAACCTTAGATAGCAACAGAATGTCAGAGATACAGAATGTCAGAGAGGCAGAATGTCAGAGATACAGAATGTCAGCAAGAGTAAGCTATGATCTCTAGCTCCCTCTTATGGAAATTTGCAACACAACCAGCCAATCGGAATATAGTACAAATCAACACAGGATTTTGTCTTAATGCTACAAACATACATTGTTGGCTTATATATTGCCAACCCAACTAATTGGTGGACAGATTCCTAACAATCAGGGCTGCAGATAGACACTGATATTGAACCCAATCCTTTAAAACACTACCTTAAAAATAAACTAAATAAAATAAGGAACAAAATAAGAAAATTTCCTCCTTGAAATAATAAACACATGTTTTTTTCCAGTTTAACATTTTTTTTTATTAGGTCATAAGATGAAATACAAAATACAAAAGTAAATAGAAAACACAGTAGGGAGGAAGGGGGAGAGAAATTGGTGAAAAGAAAAGAAGAAACATTGTCCTCCATCTCCCTCTGTTACAATAAAATAAAGCATTAATGTCAAAACACAACTTTTTGTTTTCCCATAATAATATAAATTAGCCATTTCTATAAAAACATATCAATCTCATTGATAAAACCCAAAATCAAAGTTTCAATTTTTTCCACTTCAAGCTCACAAGTAGTCTCCATGTGGAAACACAAGTACTTCTATTGTTTCCTTTAACCAAAATAGTTGATTTAGCCATTTCTGCCAACTTCATCAACTTCTGTAGCCATTCATCCATAGTGGGAATCAAAATGTCCCAAGTTCCAAGTTTTTTCTCAAAGTCCTCTTCCATTAAATCCAAAAGAAAAGTTTCTGGTTCCATTTTTATTTTTGTTTTAAGAATTTTCTGTATTTTAATATGAATCTTACTCCAAAATTTCTTTGCTTTATCACATGTCAACTCATATGACTCGCACCCTGGTCAGCACTTCTTTCTTCTCCTACCATTGGGAAGAAAGGTATAGAAGCAGAGACAGTTGCACAGACAAGCTGAAGAAAAGTTTTTATCCATAGGGTTTCTGTCATGCCCCTGTTGGACTCTGACTTTGAGGGAGAGGAGGAACAGCTGACAGGGAGTGGAAGTGTGGGTCTGGAAGTTGTGGAGGAAATTGGGGAAGGGCACAGGCCGACTGGGCAGTCAGAGGAAGAACCAGGACCATTCCCTCTTAATCCGAGGGGATGCAGGGAGGAGAGGATAAGGGAGAAACATGAATGGCATGGTCTGTGGGGAAGGAAAGGGCCTTTGTTAAGGTAATTCCCCCGTTAGGAGAATGAGTGCACACAGGGAGATGTAGTGAGAGTAATGTTGAATAACACACGACCAGCACACAGATACACTGAATAGTAAAATGTAGATTTTACTTCCAGTAAACGGTTAAGCAAAGTCCAACAAACAGTCCAAGTCATACATGGTTAAAGCAGTCAGTTTTCAGTCCAGGGATAATCCAAATAACAAAGTCCAGTATCATAAACAGTTCAGTAAATAGACTCACAGCAATCCAAGAAGAATGACGATCAGCAACAGTCAATAGGAAAAATGCAGGAATCAAAAACAGTGAACATCAGAACATTTAGCAACAAGCAACTCACAGCAACAATGGAACAGCGAGGAAACCAGGTTTCTGGCTCCATCTTATGGCCGTTTGAGGAACCACAACCAATTAAAATTACTGCATTCCCTTAAAGAGACAGTATTAAATGTCTATCCTGTTTTATATATTTCCAACCCAACTGTTAAGTGACTGTTTCCAACCCAACTGTTAAGTTTAATAATTTTACTTTGCACACATTGTCTCACATTTTAATATCTTAAATCTGTGTGTTTTGATCTGGTCTTTACAGTAAGATTGGAAGCCATCTGTATTGCTGATTGGGTGTCTTCATAAAAAACAATAGAATCTGTTACATCAATTCCCATGTCAATCAATAGTTGCTAATAACAAACTAAATATGTTCATAATAGAGACAAACATGATAATTCGACCTCTAATGTTGATAAACTTAAATGTTTCTGTCAAATAGACCTCCATCCAATCAACACCTTTCCTTATAATACTACAGTACCCGATGTAGATTTACGTGTATTTACGTCTGTAGCGAAACTTGTATCAGCATATGCAGTTAAACTTAGTTCATCCTTAGGCTCCAAATATAATGCATAATGTACCGTTTGTTTCAGATATCTTAACACATGCTTAGCAGCTTGCCAGTGCCTTTCAGTTGCCTGAGCATTAAACCTAGCTAATTGGTTAATACTGAATGCTATATCTGGCCTTGACCAATTACTGAGATAAGATAAGCTACCAATCAAGGACTGATAAATATCTTTATCAAAAACAGGACTTTGTACATCACTATGGCTAAACTCCTGGCTCATCGGTGTTTTAGCTGGTTTACAACGTTCCATTTTAAAATTATTTAGTAATTGGTTAAATTTATCTGCCTGTGAGATTTTGTATCCTCCCCTAGTTTTATCTATTTTTAAACCAAGATAGTTTAATTTCTCCTAACTGTTTTATTTTAAATTTCTTTAACAGTGAAATAATCTCAGTAGCTTCTTGCGCAGTTTTGGTGATTAATGCTATGTCATCAGTGAACAATAGCAACAATGAAATTATACCATCACTTTCCCTTTTAACAAACATGGATCAGCCATGCCAGCTACAAAACCTATCATAGTTAATTCCTTAACTATACACTGATTCCACTCATATCCCGATTGCTTTAAGCCATAAAGGCTCTTTTTCAATCTCCAGCAATCAGTTGCATTATCATTTTTGAGACCTAAAGGTTTCTATAAATATATAGTGTGTTGCAACAGTGCATGCAGATATGCCATCCCCACATCTAAATGATTTATAATGTATTTCTCCTTAGCTGCCCACACTAATGCTGCTCATAATGTAGTAGCCTTCAGACTAGGCGCAAACACCTCATCGTAGTCGTTTGCTGTCTGATTGACCCCTTGTGCTACTAACCTGGCTTTATGGGTAACAATCCCATCCACACTTGTCTTAAGTTTATAAATCTACCTACACCCTATATTATGTTTACCTGGTAGTAATCTGACATTTTTGTATACCTCCAACTTTTGTAAGTATTTCAGTTCTTTATCCATTGCTTCCTGCCAAGCAGCCTGATCCTTAGCAGGATACAGTTTCAGTTCATTATAGTTACCAGGAACTGTATTCACTTGGCATACCACACTACCTGATATCTATCAGGTGGTTGTGTTACTTGGGTTGAATGTCTCGGTAATACAGGGCTTACTGGCGGACTCTCCTGTTCTTTTACTTCTTTAATGCCTATTGATGGTTTAACTATTTCATCATTAGGGACTACTTGGGTGTCAATAATAACATCATTGTTGGATCCCTGTTCCAGTTTATGCCACCCAACGTTCTCAAGAAATTTAGCACTAGTGCTGCAGTAAATATGAGATGTGCCTTGATCCCAAAATCTAAACGATCTATGGTTGGCCTCGTAACCTATGAAAAATAATTTCCTAGCTCTATATTGCCCTTTCAGTCTTACTTGTGAGGTAATATGCACCCATGCTGGAGCTCCAAATGTGGGTAGATAACTTAAATTTTGGCTTTCTGCCATGCCAACAAGTGAATGGTAATTCACCAGTTGTTATGTTCACCACATTGTTTAAAACATGGTTGCTACACATTATGGCCTCACCCCACAGTGTTTCAGGCAAACCTGAATCAGATAACATAGTGCGAGCCATAGCTTGTAATGTTTGCCCCCTTCATTCTATAAACGAGTTATGTTGTGGTATGTAAGGTGCAGAACGTTTATGCTCAACTAGCCAATTTTAACATCGTTTGGAATCTATTATTAATAAACTCAGTCCCGTTATCAGTAACTAAAGTCATTACCCTATGTTTCATTTTTCTTTCTGGAAACCTTAGCCAATTAAAGAAATTTTGGAATGTTTCTGTTTTATTTTTCATTAAATAGCAGAAACCGTACCATGAGTAATGATCCATAATAATCAAAATATAGCAGGCTCTTCTAAACTAGTTTTTTTAGGATCAATTATGTCAGCAAAAACAACCGGTACTGTGTATTCACACTAACTCTCAGTTTTCTGGGCTTGTTATGACCTGGGTCCATAACCAGTGTTGAGGTAATTCCCCGTTAGGAGAATGAGTGCACACAGGGACACGTAATGAGAGTAAAGTTGCGTAACACACGACCAGCACAGAGATACACTGAATAGTAAAATGTAGGTTTTTACTTCCAGTAAACAGTTAAGCAAAGTCCACCAAACAGTCCAAGTCATAGACGGTTAAAGCAGCCAGTTTTCAGTCCAGGGATAATCCAAATAACAAAGTCCAGTATCATAAACAGTTCACTAAATAGACTCACAGCAATCTAAGAAGAATGACAATCAGCAACAGTCAATAGGAAGGCCAAAACCACTATGACAGTTTTTGCCAACACAGAGGAAACTGCAAGGGAAAAGAGAATGGCAAAAGCAGATTGTTGGAAGAGACAGGTGAGCTTCCCTGATTCACCAATGAAGAAGAAGGAGCAGAGGAAGCAGACCAGAAGGGAGACCAGGAGGATGTAGGTAAGATCTCGCTTGTTGGCCTTGACAATAGGTGTCATAATGTTTAAGAAAAATTTCCAGAACTGCTATTGTGATCACTGAGAGGAAAAAATAAGAAAAAATAAAATATATCCCAGGGTGTCTTGATAGGTAAGGAAGTGGATCTCCTTGGCAATGCATTGGTCCTTGTCCTTGTTGGGAAATTGGTCTTCTGGGCAGGGTTCACAGTGAGCTGAATCTGAAATCAAAAGTCTTTGTCTAAGGATTTTTTGAGAAACTGCAATGTACATTATCCCTTCCACAAAGGTGATAGACGTGTTTCCTTTCTGCTGGTGACCAACTCATAAAAGGAGTGATGAAAGAACCCATGTGCAATTTATGGGGCAGAGAAAGAATAAATCATTTACCATGATCCTGGTGATAGATTAGCCTGAGACGAGGATTCAGTTCCAGCTATCCATTCACTGTGCCCTTCCATGAGTGGCTTTCCGTCTGGAGTAGCTGCCTGTTATTTCTACTATTTTATAATGGAACCCACAATAGACTGATAGATCTATTATCCAGGAATGCTCATGTTTTGTTTATGAGTACATTATCCCTTCCTTAAATTCTCTACTTTGTAACTCAAATCTGTTCATTCAGAGGTTTTTCTGCTCCCTCCTGCTCTACCAAATTGACATAGATAGATGAATGTCCTTTCTCCCTGGCAGGTCTATTTCCTCAGAGGTTGATAGTGCTGATGGAAGGAGCATATTCTGTGTAATAAAAATTAAAGCTTGGACTGCACACCAAACTTCATCAGGAAAGTTTGGAAGGCTGTTTTTGCAATTTGTTGTTAGAGTGGAAATCCAAGTTGGACATTCATAAAGTCTGCCCTAAAGCTATCCTGCCTGGAAGTGCTGAGGATCGGGAAAGACTCTGTGACCAGGGCAGTTTAGATTGGTAAACTGAAAGGTTTTGCTGGAAGATAGGATTTCATGTCTATCTCATAAAAAATGACAATAACGAAAAATGACTTAATGAATGTGTCAGTGTGTGCTGTCTTCAAGATCCAAGAAAGAAATACTCAGACTCCATGGATTAGAGCAAAGTTCTCCTTTTACTGGAAATCATAGTGGAAGCTACAGATTGAATTCCGAATCTGAGGGATTGGCGCGCAGATCACATATACAAAGGAATGGAATTGTTCCCACTCCCCAAAGTCCAAATGACTCTTCCAATTAAAAGTTCTGAATATGATCATGTGGGCATCTTCAGGTGGTGATGAGGCCTCTGTCCGTTGACCTTGACATATTTTGATAAAACTTCGCAGCTGCGCAAAGGGAAAGAAACTAGCAAGGAAATAGAAAGTTAAAGACAGGAATTTATACACCCCTTCCCCTTTCTTACCCACACACAAGAATGTAACACCTCCAGCTTTCTTCCTCTCCAAGTCCCCCCTCCCCCCATTGCTAATGACAGCTGAAAGAAATGAGCATAGCAGCAAAGAAGATGCAGCAGATAGAGATAGATAGGATGCAGAAGATATAAGATGTAGAAGATATCTTGAGGCTGACATTCGGACCCCCTAGAAAAAGGACATTAGTCCCTGTAAGAGAGAATAACATAAAAATATGTTAACGATTGCATACATTTCTATGGTTTATCAGGGTACTTTGCATAAAAGTTCTTGAGCAGTTCAGGAGCCCTAATGTCTTTCTCATTTACCCACTCGGCATAGGATGGAGGAAAATGTTTCCAGGCTACAAGATATTGGAGACGACCCCTCCATTTCCGAGAGTCCAAAATCTCTTTAATCTCGAAATGTTGTTCACCCTCAATCAACAATGGTACGGGGGGATCAGTCTGGGTCAGTCTCAATGTACAGGTATGCTCGGGTTTTAACAAGCTAACGTGGAAAACCGGATGAATACGACGAAGAGTTTTTGGTAGAGTCAACTGAACAGTCACAGGATTTACAATCCGCTCAATAGGGAAAGGGCCCACATACTTAGGACCCAACTTCTTCGATTTCTGGGTGGTCTGCAAATATTTGGTTGAGAGGAAAACTTTGTCGCCTACTTGATAAGACTTCTGTGGGGTTCTCTTCCTGTCGGCAAATTTCTTATGAGACTGGTGCGCCTCATCCAACGCTTTACGAGCGACCGGCCAATTGAGTTGAAGTTGAGATATCCAGTCGTCCAATGACTGGACATTGGGTCTTTCACGAGAAAGTTCAGGTATGGGCACAAAATCTTGCCCCATGGCCACTTTGAAGGGGGTAAACCCAGTACTGCTGTGGACAGAGTTTTTATATGCCACCTCCGCAAAAGGCAGCAGATCTGCCCAGTTGTCCGGCTGATAATTTATGTAACACCTGAGATATTGTTGATGAGAGATTGTTGGGGACAGGAAGGAGATTGTTGGGGACAGGAAGATGGCGGCGCCCAACTAGGAAGGTGAGGCTCTCTCTCCTGGAGCACTATCACCCTTTAAAGCCACCGCCTGCACCAGAAATCACCTTCAAAGCTGCCACCTGCGCCAGAAACCGTGAGTAAACTGGAGCCCACCCCAAAAAATAAAAATAAAAAACGCTGGATTCCGAAGCCCTGGAGCCCTTATCAAGCCAGCGGAGCTCCTGCTAACAGGAGCGCTGAATTCCAAAAACGTAACAACACTGAATTCCAGAGCCCTCCCCAGAGAAGCAGAGCTCCTTCCCTCGATCCCTATTAACCACACCGGTGGAACTCAAGCGAGCTGGAGCCAGTGGAGCACAAACAACGCACCTTCATTTAAATCCCACACACAGCTAATCGGAGAATCTTCCACGCCAGACAATGTGTCTCATTTCATATCCCCCAGACAAGTTTCCCCGGAGCCAGTGGATAGCTGGCAGGGACAAACAAAGAGGGAGGAGAGAGAGACCAAGACTTGAGGAGAAGCGGAGAGAGATAAGAGCCTGGACGAGCTGTAATTTATGAGTGTGTGATTCGGACACTTACAGAGAGACTGATTTTGAGCCATTCAATGAGCTGTGACTGGTGGGCAGTGTGATTTTAAGCTGCAGAGAAAGAGACGGAACTGACAGAGGGTGTGATTCTGAACGGCTGTGAATTATGGAGAACTGAGGTCCATTAAATCACCAAAAATCAATCACTTTGAAGCCATTTCAAACAATAAGAAACCACATGCCTTCCACATCTACCTCACCAAGATCAATCCTAGTAGAAAATCACTCCAATTTCTGCAGTGGAATTTTCCTTGGAAAGTCAAACTCTAAGAAGGAAAATAGCTGCGATTAACTCTGGCATTACTACCAGATTTAGTTGGAAGTAAATGACAAATCGGATAAGTAAACCCAAGCCACGTGACTGTATTTTCTCCTACTACTCAACTTGAACAGCTTAGGAAAGTTTTTCACTGTTTCAAAAACCCTTTGAGCATCGTATTACAGTCTTGTTTACAGAGTAATAGCAATCTACTATTACAAAGAGCAACAATTTCCTCTCAGTCAACAACAGCATTAACCCTTTCCTTGCAGACTCTTAATACTACCTCATTACTTTAATCAAACACTGATTAACTCAATACCTCAAAACTTACAACTTTTCCACTTCATCACCTATATCTACGGTTAGATAATCAATTTCTATAAAATATTTTATTAATGGTTCAATTGATTTATGGTCCTAATTGATTAGTGTGACTAGAGTGTTTAGTGCAAATAGTGTTATTACTGACTAGTTGAAAAGATCAATATGCATGTAATTTTAATTGAATAGTAAAATCAACGATTTAGTGAATTTAAATGAACAGTGTGATTAATGATTAGTGTAATTAATTGATTAGTGTTTAGAATATTTAATTGATTAGGCTGATTGTTGCCCAGGAATATTATCTGACTAGAGAGATTACTGCAATTGATGATTGATTGGTATGATATTGTTCCATTAATTAATTTAATCAACGTACCATCTTAACAAACCTACCATGACAAGAAAAAAATCCTATGCCAAAGCACTACCTACAGAGAACATAATCCCCACCAATGATCCACAAGACTTAAATGCTACAAAAATCTAAAGGATAATGAAAACTCCATCAAATGTTCTCTGTGTAAGAAATACACTCATCATGACTGCTTGGGATTAACCGAGCAATTTATTCAATACCTGGAATCATCCAATGAGTTTCCATATTACTGCAATTCATGCAAACCCAAACTGGATCTGTTGGAAAGAATTGATACCATTGAA
>NW_020717534.1:3024-27332 GCF_900518725.1 Notechis scutatus | reverse complement strand
TTATTATTATTATTATTATTATTATTATTATTATTATTATTATTATTATTATTTTCATAAATATTTTGAACACTGTGCATTGTCAAGGTATATCATTTACAGAAGCAAGGTAAAGCAATACATACATACATACATACACACACACACACACACACACACATATATACACACACAAAACAAAAACTGGTAACAATAGTAATAATATAACAGAGTGGTTTTTGCTAAATTTCTCTTTATATTGGATTATTTATACTTCTGTTGATTATATTGTTGTATTTGTTATTATGAATCATCTTTATATTTAATTCATACATAGCAATGATGTTTCTTCATCTAATTTCTACCTGTCAGGCTACAGAACTTTTCCCATTCAATTAACTAGAATGAACTTCTGAAAATGTATCAAAACATATCAAGAAGGAATCCTTTATTGAGATGAGACAATTCATGTAGGAATTCAAAGCAGCGTCTGAGGTCTCTCAGGCATACAGGAATACATAAGGGACTTTAGAACCCCTCCCCTTATCTCAATGTGTATTTAGTGAAACAAAAGCCAGTATGTTAATTCCTCCCTGCCCTTTTTGTAAGGAATGATCTTTTTCACAGTTTCCCAGGGCATACCTAATTTTCCCCCACCCCCTTTTTAGAATGAACTTTTCCAGAGATTCCCAGGACACATCTCACTCTGGAATTTTTATGATCTTCTCATCTCCTGGCTGTGCCTCTCAGAGGTGATAGTTGTGGCCATCTGGCTTTTCTCCCTCTGTTGTATCATGTGTGGGTTATACAAATTCGATATAAGATTAAATATATTCAGGTTACATCAAGAAAGGATTTCTTTATCAGCCTCCCCCCCCCTTTTCTTCTTCCACTGAAGAAATGACAGATACATGGATCTGACATCCTGCCCTCCTTCAAAAACAGATAGGTCTACCTGGAAAAAACAAAAATCATGCATTACATTTGCAATTTAGGATGGTTTATCAGGGTATTTTTGGTGGAACTTACATAGTAATGTGGGTGCTTTTACGTGTCGTTTGGCTACCCACTCATTTTCTGAGGAAGGAAGGTGTTTCCAAGCTACTAAATATTGTGTGGATCCACGGTGAGTGCATGAATCAAGGATATCTTTAATTTCAAAATGTTGTTCCCCATATACCATGATAGGGGTTGGAGGTGTGGGAAGGGGGACAAAAGGTTGTTTGGGATCTGGGTGCTTAAGGACCGGTTCTGCTGAGAATAGACGGTTGAGTTTCTCGAATGCCACTTGGAATTCCATTGTCCAGATAAGGGGTTGCCTTGGTTTGGGTTTCTCCCCCCCCCCACTTCATTTTTAGCAAGTTTGTGATAGGGAGGGTGATGTTTGCAAAAGCTGGAATGAATTGGCAATAAAAGTATGCAAACCCCAGGAAGCTTTGCAGTTGTTTGTGGGTGTGCAGTGGGTCCCAGTCCAATACAGCTTTTACTTTCTGTGGGTCCATCTCTATTCCCTCGTGGGATATTCTATACCTCAAGTAGTCAATTTTTTCTTGGTGGAATTCGCATTTAGAGAGTTTTGCATATAGTTTAGCGTCTAAGAGTTTTGTGAGGACTGCACGGAGTAGCTTGATGTGTTCTTCCATCATTTCCGTGTAGATTAAAATATCATCAAGATA
Source organism: Notechis scutatus (assembly GCF_900518725.1). Next base: position 25,677 of record NW_020717534.1, on the reverse strand, counting down.
CACTAGAACCCCTTTATATAAAAATTCATGAAGGGTTTCATTGATCAATTGCATAAACATGGCAGGCGCTCCTTGCAGTCCAAAGGGGAGGACTTTAAATTGGTAGCATCCCAATGGGGTGTTAAAAGCTGTCTTCCACTCATCCCTTTCCTTTATTCTGATATGGTAATATGCCTCTCATAGGTCTAACTTTGAAAAAAATCCTTTCGAAAGGTGGGCTAACATATCCTTCATGAGGGGGAGTGGATACATATTCTCTATGCAAATCGTGTTTAATTTTTTGTAATTAACACACAAGCGTACTGAGCCATCTTTCTCTGGGGCAGAGAATTTTTGGTCGGGCGGGTTCGATGAAACCCCTTTTTAAATTTTTGTTGATAAATGCTCTGAGTTATTTCAGTTCTCTGGGAGACGTGCAGTACATTTGTGGTTTTGGGAGTTTAGCCCCTGGTAGGATTTCAATAGTGCAGTCTGTGGCGCAATGGGGTGGGAGTTCATCACAAGCTTCCTCGCTAAGTACTTGGGCCAGATCCTGGTACTCATTGGGGATGTTAATGGGTTCAGCTGACTGTCCGGTCATGGCTGACTCTCTGTTCTCTATTCCTTTCTTTATCCTTTCCTCTGAGCTATTTGCAAATACTATGTCTCTCTGGAATTGTACGGTTCCTCTCCTCCAATTTATTTTTGGATTCCATTTCCGCAGCCATGTGAGACCTAGGACTAGTGGCTCTTCAGTTCCTGGAGCTACAATGAATGTGAACATCACACTATGGTTCCCTAAACTTATCTTCAATGGTTCTGTGGTAAACCTAGCTGGCTCCCCTCCCCCGCTATAGTTCCATCTAATTGGCAGAAAGTGATGGGATTTTCCATTTCTTTCAGTTGGACCCCCAATTTCTCTGCAAGAGAGGGATTTATTAGGCATCGGGTGCATCCCGAATCCAGCAACGCTGCAACTTCCTCCCCCTTCCCTCGGCTGGGGATAAACAGTCTTAGGGGTAGCGTGATTGGTTCAATTGGGTTGCTTACCAGCGGGGCATCTTCTGGATCGCTTTCGGACTGGCTCAGGTCCCCTCGGAGCATTGGGGGTTCTTCCTCTGGATTGGGGGGGATCGGAATCCCACAGCTACTCGGCCCCTCAGGCTAGTCTCCTTTTCTTGAGGGCTGGATGTTCCAGGTTTCCCCCTTGATGGGTGGTCTGGCTTTCTGGCAGGGGTTTTTGAACGACATTCTGCTGCGTGATGTCCCTCCTTTCCACACTTAAAGCAACCAGACATTCTTGGAGTCATGGTGGTTTGGGGTTTGAAAATTTCCTGTTTCCCCAGGGGTGGGGATCTTTTCCAAAGCTTGCCACTGCAGTACCGGTTATGAGTTTATCTCCGTCTCCTCTGCCATCTTGTACCATTCATGCAGGAGGTTTGGGACCCCATGGGCCAGGCAGGCAGCATATAGGTTGTCATTTAGTCCATCTTTGAACCAACAGACTAGGATATCCTCTGGCCAGTCAACTCGGCCAGCCAGGTCATGAAATTCCTCGGTGTGTTCAGCTACTGGTTGACAACCTTGCTTTACGACTCTGATGTGGTCTTGGGCTTTTCTATCGGCGAGAGGGTCTTCGAAGCGGTGGTGAAAAGCCGTCATGAAGTGTCTGAGGTTGCTTAATTCAGGGGCATTGACCTTGTAGAGCATCACCATCCATCTGCCTGCTGCTCCTTCAAGGGCCAGGGTGAGGACTCATACTTGGGATCCCTGGGTTTGGAAATTCTGCCCATATTCTTGCATGTAGGTTAGGACTTGCGCCAGGAAAAATCCCAGTTTCTGGGGGTCTCCATTGAATTTTACTCCCAGGGGTGGGACCTTCCTCTGCAGTTGTATGTCTCTGGGTTGGCCAGGGTTAATCCCCTGTTCTGGAGCATTTAGGGGTTGGATACCTGGTATGGCTGCTGGTTCTTCAGCTTGTCCCGCTGCCCAATCATTCTCAGCTGAATCTGGGGTGGCAGCTTGGGTTCCCTCATTTTCTGGTTCCCTTGCTCTCCTGCATCGGCATCCTGGTGCATCCCTCACCTCGAGGTTCTCCAGGGCTTCCCTCACAAGGTGATTTATATACCATCTCAGTCGGTCATCGGCTGGTGGCTCCTCGCTCCATCCTTCCTGATCTGATAGGGCCTCCAGCTCCAATTTCCATCCGGGTTTACGATTGCCCTGGGTGAGGGTTACTCCCCTGGTTCTTCCATCCCAGCTGTGTCTTTTTCTGACACCTATAGACCACCGGGGCTTTGTGGGGGTTTCTTAGGCAGCTTCACTATCTTTGATGGGGTGCACCAAGTCAGTATCTGGCTGGGTAATTTATTTATTTATTTTATTTATTTATTTGATTTGCCAATTGTTTACAAGATAATAAGTATAAGTGTATACATAGTTGTGAATACATGAAATGGGTACATATAAGAAAAATAAAAGAATAAGAGAAACAATAGGACAGGGACGGTAGGCACGTTGGTGCGCTTATGCACGCCCCCTACAGACCTCTTAGGAAAGGGGTGAGGTCAATAGTAGACAGTCTAAGGTTAAAGGTTAATTGTTTGACGTTTCTCCCCAGCATTCAGTTTCACCCTGGTCCTTGCTTTACTCAGACATTTTCCTTTCTTGCAGGGTCCCCTCGGTAGAGTGAAGGTTTTTTCTTTTTTCTTTTAATTTTCCTCTCCGGGCTGATCTCTATTGCAGACGCTGCTTTATGTCAGGCTACAGAACTTTTCCCATTCACTCACCTAGAATGAACTTCTGAAAACGTATCAAAATGTATCAAAAAGGAATCCTTTATTGAGATGAGACAATTTGTAAAGGAGTTTAAAACCCCTCCCCTTATCTTGATGTGTACTTAGTAAAACAAAGAGCCAACATGTTAATTCTCCGCCACCCCCCCTTTTAGAACGATCTTTTTCAGAGTTTCCTAGGACCCATCTCACTGTGGAATTTTTATGGCCTCTTCATCTCCTGGCTGTCTCTCTCAGAGGTGATAAGTTCCAGCCATCTGGATTCCATCTCTCTATTGTATCATGTGTGGGTTATACAAATTCAATATAAGATTAAATATATTCAGGTTACATCAAGAAAGGATTTCTTTATCAGTCTCCCTCCACCCCTTTTCTTCTTCCATTGAAGAAATGACAGATACACAGATCTGACACGGAGGTTGTTCTGAAAATATGCCAACTAGGACTTCTTCTGATTTCTTGAAGCTTTTTTCTCAAACACAGCAAGATTGTTGTTTTGGTCTCAGCTGACATCTACTCCAGGGGTGGGATATGACAGGGTTAAGTACTGGTTCGGGATTTACGAGCTTCCCTGCACGGTATGAGCTGCATGCCTGTAAATCATCATCAGCATGCTGTGTGCAGAGAAGCAGCGTTGAAACAGCCCTCTTTTCCTTTTGTTGTTCTGGTCTCAGTTGACTTCTACTCCCTGTCATGGTTACCTCCTGAAACCCAGGTAAACACTGAAGCCTTTCAGGACTTTATGAAGGTCTTTCTTCTTTTTTCTTATTTTTGTAATAACTTTTATTAATTTTCTATTAATTACATTTCATAGTGCTTAATAAATGTGTTTTCTGGGTATTTAATTTGCTTAACAATACAGATTCCATTCTTACTCTCCAACCACTGGTAAAATAAGTTCCATGTCTGATCATATTCTGTGTCTTCTTTCTGTTTAATTTTCAATGTAAGTCTATCCATTCCTGCAGAGTCTAGTATCTTCTTAACTATCTCTTCCTCTTGCGGTCTTTCTTCATCTTTCCATTGTTGTACAAAAATAATCCTCACTGCTGTTAAGACATGTGATACTAAATACATACTTTTTTGATCAAATTGTTCTGGTATCATCCCTAATAAAAACAGTTCAGCTATAAAATCTACACGTTTTCCTATTATTTTCTCTAGTCATCTGTGTACTTTTGCCCAGAATTTTTTTTATTTTATCATAAGGCCACCACATACGATAAAATATGCCCAACATTTGATTACATTTTGAACATTTCCTAGACATATTTTTAAACATTTTAACTAACCTTTACTTCTCTTTTCCCCTCTCTCTAACCTCTTCCAACAAAACATTCTTAATTCATATTTTTCTAATAATTGCTTTTAATATGTATTGAGATGATAACATACGGATAATGAATCAGTAACTGAAGAAATGCATATGGGAATCTTCCTCTCTGAGCAGCCACAGATATTACCTGCCATGACTGGATATTTGAGATCCTCTTTCCAAACCTCATCACGGTCGGTCGGGCTCTGGATCCAAACATTGCATGTAATGCATGTGCCACAGCATAAACGGCATTGTAGATATTGCAACATTCACCTGTCATGCTTGTTTCAAAAATGTAATTGGGCAGATTCTGCACATTCTCCTTTCCTGTACATTGTTTTTCCTCCTTTGGAGGGATCTCTCCTGATTTATGGATATTGCACTCAAAGACCAATTTCCACCATAGAGGGAGAAAGACATCTCCTTGGGGGTTCAAGGGATCTGAAGACAGAAAATAATAATTGAATTCTGAGACATCCCCAGAGTGGTCCCTGAAATACAAGATTCCATGGAAAGACTTTACAAATAACAATGTGTCTTCAGATTCTTCCACACTAAGTTTCCAATGGGAGGTTAAGATCCAAACATTCTGAAATGTTGTGTTGATTGAATTTTCAAGGACAAGCAAAATTGTCTGTACACTTAAACTACAATCATAGTCTCCAAACAGAAGAATCACTTCAGTTTTTGACCATGTCTGGAAATTGAGAACTATTTTTTTCATTATAATCTTAATATCATGTATTTTCAACCTTTCAGAGAAGGCCAGGCAGATCTTCTCCTGGAGCATTGGCATCAGAGTTGAAATGAAAACTTCTCCCCTCTCATCCTCAGGGGCCATAAGCCCAACCCAGTACCACTGGAAATGTAGAAGCAGCTGGACTAAACCCACATATTGAGGAGATTCTTTAGGATTAATGCTACTTTTTGAGAGAAGCAGAAGATGTATAGTACACTAGGACAGTGCAAAATACTAGAAGAAATATTTCTGAAAGAAATCCTAGAATTGAGAGCAAAGAAACCATTTATCTGTATGTCTGTCCTCCAGCTGAAACTTACATATTATCTAAAAGAAAATTTGATATATTAAAGTGAAGGGCAGTAGAATCCAAACTGGCTCCAAAGGGGAAATTCCCACCAACAATGAAATCACCAGGCCTATAGTAGCTTTTATCTAATGGGATATAATCCCTGAACACACACATGGTTTGCAGCCTCTTCGCTGTGGTTGGAGCCTGGACCCAGAAGAGCAGCAATATGACTCCTGCCTGGTCATTCTTGTCACCTTCCCTCCTAGGACAGAAATCAACGTTTATGCAGAAACTGATTTGCTCCTGAAATCTCACTGGAACTTTAGCAGATCAGACCATGCCACCTGGATGGCCGCAGAACAAATTTATAGCAACAATATTTCCTCTTACCTGCGTTTGGACTGTGATTATAAAGGAAAGAAATATATGTCAGTCTGTTCAAATCCAGGAGTGAGGTCTGTGCAAGACAGGCTAAGATGTCATCTTCTGCCCCCATCCGGAAAACTCAGACATGTTTTTATAGCTTGGAGATTTTTGTATCTAGAAATCCACAGGGGATACAATAAGAATTACTGTACTTCTGATGATTGTAAGGAAAAAGCAATTCTCTATCCTTGTAGCAATAGCTTCTCATACACCCAAATGAAAAAAAAAACATGTTTGTGTTTCTTGTAATGCACAGAGCTTTTCAGAACAAATGATAAGCTAAAAAAAGGGCAGGATCTCAGATGAATTAGCATGGGAGTACGCAGACATTTAATCAGGAACTGAAGAAATTTATATGCTTGGCCCCGCCCCTATCCGCCGCTCCTACAGTCCAAAAACCGTATTTTTATTCAGATATTGTATATTCAGATATACACCGATATTGGAGTATTTGGGCTAGAGCCACAAATGAGATGTCATAGCTTCTACCATCACATAATGGCCATCTTGAGAAGATGGGTTTATATTTCAGAAGGTAGTTTCATCTCCTAGTGGTGAACTGAGGAATCAGGTGTATTTAATTCTGAAACTAAAAGTTTCCCCTTTATCGCTGGACATGCTTTCCAACTCCAATTTGATCAAAATACAAGAATTTGAATTCCACAATCTAAATTTAATTTTAGACTTTTCCTCTTGTAATACTTGTAATACTTTCCAATAGTTCCTTTGGCCCAAGATCTTGTTAGCTGATAAATGAATGTTTGAAATAAATAAATAATTTCTATCAGAGCCATCGAAAATTCCACTGATTTTCTCTAGCTTGTTGTGAAAGGCTGCAGAATGCAGGGACAATGTTTGATCTACTGGGCCATGTTTAAGGAAGCATCTCAGATGGGGTCTCAGATGAATTGGTATGGGAGTTTGCAGGCATTTAATCAGGAACTGAAAAAATTCATATGGGGAATTTCCGTTCTAAGCATCTGTGGACTGAGTCAAAAACCTCAGAAATTACCTGTCATGACTGGACATTTGAGGTCCTCTTTCCAAGCCTCATGATGCTCGGTCGAACTCTGGATCCATACATTGCATGCAAAGCATGTGCCAGAGCATAAACAGCATTGTAGATACTGTACCTTTCTCCTTTCATGCTCCTTTCAAAAATGTAATTGGGCAGATTCTGCACATTCTCCTTTCCTGTACATTGGTTTTTCTCCCCTTGGAGGGATCTTTCCTGATTTATGGATCTTGCAGCCAAAGACATATTCCCACCATGGAAGGAGAAAGTTGTCTCCTTGAGGGCTCAAGGGGTCTAAAGACAGGAGTAAGTGGCTGAATTTTGAGATATCCCCGGGGTGGTCCCTAAAATGAAAGACCCCATGTAAAAGTTTTATATATGGCAATGTGTATTCAGATTCCTCCACACTAAGTTTCCAATGGGAAGACAAGATACACGCTTTTCTAAAGGGTAATTTTTCAAATTTTTCAAAAAAATGTACCACCCATATTACAGTGCTAATAACAGTTGAGTCTGCAAACATGATAAACAATTCTGCTTTAGACCAGGTAAGGACATTGAAAATAAACTTGTTCTGAATGATTTCAAAATTATCCAATTCCAGCATTAGAGTGAAGGCCAGGCAGATTTCCTTCTCCTTGAGCACTGGAGTCAGAGTTGAAATGAAACGTTCTCCCCTGTCATCTTCAGGGGCCAAAGGCCCAACCCAGTTCCATTGGAAAATCAGGAGTAGCTGGACTAAGCCCACATACTGAGTATATTCCTTGGGATTAATCTGGAAGAAGGAAGGATAAACTCTTCTCTCTCCCTGGGAAAACTCAAAGCCAACACTGAGCAGTAGAAAAAGAGATTCTTTTTTCAAAGACAAAGTAAAAGCTTTCTGTTGACTTTAGTTGTCACCACTGTGTGGTTGATGGCCCTCGCAGTCAGGCTTAATCAGGATTAATCTTCTTCCCTTTTTTGCCATTTTTATTGGTTGAGGTACATCGGAAGAAAAGAGAAGAAACCAACACCCTAATATAGAGAATAAATGGCACTAAAATGATGGTTACCCTTTAATAAAGAATAAAATAAGAATCACAAGCTCATTATATCCCCCACCCCAACAAAAAACTACTTTTAGGTTCATCTTTGGCTTTTCTGTGTGCTTTTGATCTTTGTCCACTCCATACTGTATCCAAGAAAGTTCTCTTACCTGTGGGACCTTAAAGATGCTGAAGATGGAGGCCATCTGCCTTGAGGACTTGGCACTGAGACCAACAATGATGGAGAGCAGACTGTCCTGAATATCACATTTGTAACCTGGAACCACTTGGCCTCGTGAGGTGATCATGGAGAAGCTGTTTAAGAAAATATATCTCTCCCTCTGGAAATGGCCATAGATGTGGAAGCCAAGGGTGATGTTGGGGAGCATCATCTTCCTGATGAAGATTTTGAGAATTCCAGCCCATTTTAACAGCTTGCTAATTTATTGAGAAAAGCACAAAATGTGTACTACACCAGGACAGTGCAAATACTAAAAGAAGCATTTCTGAAAAGAGTCCCTGATTTTGAAACAAAAAAAATATATCTGCATGTTTCCCCTCCAGCTGAAAGTTACGTATTATGTAGATGACGAATCAATGTATTAAAGTCTAGGACAGGAGACTTTACAATGGTTCCCAAGGGAAAATTCCCACCAATAATGAGATCACCATGCCTATAGTTGCTTTTCCTTAAGTGGACATAATCCCTGAACACACAAATGGTTTGGAGCCTCTTTGCTGTAGTTGGAGCCAGGAGCCAGAAGAGCAACAGCATCAACAGTAGTGTTGTGAATCAATAAAAGTGAATAACCTAAAAGCAAATTAGGGGTTGAAAACCTGCACACTTGATTGGTCCTTATACAACAACTCAGGATTGGGCCAGAACTAGACCCTGATTGGCCACGTTTGGAACACTTCTTATTGGTTAGTAGTTTGAACCTGTTGCAAAGTTCATTGGTTAATAAGGTAGCAGCTAACCCTATAAAAGGGTTACTGCTGTCCATAGCCTTGCTCTGTTATGTTCTGTTACTGTTATTAAAGAGTTGAAGTCACTGGTCAGATGTCTGGTCTCCATTATTCTCCATACTTAACACTGGCGACGAGGATGGGATACGGAGACCGAAGAACTGACTAACCTACAGAGCAACCAACAGAGCACGTGGTCGAACACACACCATCAATGGCAACATGGCCAGCGGTGCCGTACCACCCGCTCCATTCAACCCAGAAACCGAAGACTGGGAGGCCTACATGGATTGGTTCCAGATGTTTCTGGAGACCAACAATTTGAAAGATGCAACAACCGGGGAAAAAAGAGCTATCTTTCTAACTCACTGTGGGCCGACCGTGTTTAAAATGGCAAAGTCACTTGCCAAGCCAGCAGAGGTAAAAGAAATGGACTGGGACGTCCTCAAGCCGTTACTACGGGCTCACTACGCGCCCACCGTACCAACCTTAGTAAGAAGACACGAATATTACCAGAGGGACCAACGGAAGGGCGAAAGCCTTGCCAATTACATCGCGGACCTCCGGAACCTAGGAGGCCTCTGCGGATTCGCAGACTTAGAAGAAGCCCTCCGGGACCGCCTGGTTTTGGGCCTAGAAGACGGCGTGATCCAGAGCAAAATTATGGCTAAGGGGGACATCAGCCTCACCGATGCCCTTAAAGAAGCCTCGGCAGCGGAGGCGACCAAGAAGTCGGCAGCCCAAATGCGCCGCACCAATGCACCACTACGTAAACTCGCCACTGATACCTCACCTCGCTCGGAGAGACACCCGGTATCAACTCACCACGAAGACCTAGAGTCCCCGTCCGACAGCGATGAGGAAGAGGTCAACCGACTTCGAACGGAGAGAGACCAGTCCACACAACACTCATTTCGACTGCGTGCCGGCTGTGGAGCCAATCACCCACGATCCGGCTGCAAATTCCTCGACGCACTTTGCCGCCATTGCGGGAGACGCGGTCACATTGCAAAGGTTTGCAGAAGCAAACAGAACTCCAAACCCCGACAGGCCGAATACCAGTCTTCCGGATTCTTCGGCACACACCGAGAAAAATTGAACCACTCCTACAGAAACAAGCCGTCCACCACTTCCACCAGGCGTGAAGAAACCAGGCGGGAAAAGACCCACCAAACAATCACCATAGGCCACGCTACATCCCTTGATGCCGGGAAAATCCGAGTAAAAGTCGCCATCGAAAACAAACCTTGTGTGATGGAGGTAGACTCAGGATCTTCCCTCTCGATGGTGTCGTGGAAAACGCTCCAACAGCTCATTCCAATGATTCGCCGCCAAGACCTTAACCCTCAAAGGGTTATACTCAAAGACTATCAGGGCAACCGAATTCCCGTCATCGGGTCCCGCAGATTCCAGGTCTCATTCAAGGACCGCACCGTCGCACTACCACTGACGGTCGTGGATCGAGACAGGCCTAGTCTTCTAGGCCTTCAATGGTTCAGGCCGCTCGGAATCACTGTAGCCGGAGTCCACAAGGCCGAAAGCGTCGATTGGAAGGAAGCACTCGTGCAAGAATTCCAAGACGTTTTCACGAACGGACTAGGCAAGTATAAGGGGAACCCAATCTCGTTTAACTTGAACCCTGAGATAGCACCCATCCGCCTTAAGCCACGTCGGGTGCCGTTCGCCTTGAAGCCTAAAATCGACGAACAACTCGATAAGCTGATAGCGCAGGGCGTACTGGAACCCACCGACCATGCTCATTGGGAAACCCCGATAGTGACGCCTATCAAGCCTGATGGGTCCCTAAGAATTTGCGGAGACTACCGGGCCACATTAAACCACGCACTGCAGCAAAGTGCTTATCCAGTACCGGTAGTGCAACATTTGCTCCATTCCCTGGGCGGCAGGAAAGTTTTCGCCAAACTAGATCTAGCCCAGGCGTATCAACAATTGCCTGTAGACCCAACCACAGCCGAGGCGCAAACGATCGTAACACATAGGGATGCATTTAAATGCAACCGGCTCCAATTCGGGGTAAGCGTCGCCCCTGGAATCTTCCAGAGTTTAATGGAAAGGTTGTTACAAGGGATAAAAGGCGTTGTCCCATATTTCGACGATGTACTCATCGCCGCACCTAACAAAGACATTCTAGAAAAACGACTCAGAGAGGTTTTATGAAGATTCCAAAATGCAGGCCTCAGAGTAAAAAAAGATAAATGCCAGTTATGTACTGAAAAAGTAGAATTTTTGGGATATCTCCTGGACAGCCAAGGAATTCATCCCACCGAAGACAAATTACGAGCAATTAAAAAGGCACCCACTCCAAGGAACAAGGCAGACCTACAGGCGTTCCTTGGACTTATCAATTTCTATAATGTTTTTCTACCCCACAAAGCAACAGTAGCTGAACCATTGCATAGACTATTAGACAAAAAAGCAATGTGGGTTTGGGGGCAACGGGAACAACATGCTTTCCAACAAGTAAAGAAATTGCTAACTTCTGATTCAGTACTTATGCAGTACAACGAGACTCTGCCGCTCACTATCACGTGTGATGCATCACCTTTTGGGGTTGGGGCAATTCTGGCCCACGTGTTACCAAACGGAGCGGAGGCCCCCATCGCGTTTTTTTCGCGAACCTTAGCTAAAGCTGAACGAAATTATAGTCAGCTGGACAAAGAAGCTTTAGCTATTGTGGCTGCAGTTAAAAGATTTCATGAATATGTGTATGGCCGTGCGTTTACAATAATCACTGATCATAAACCGCCACTGGGGATCATTGCGGGTAATAAACCAACCCCGTATATATTGTCCCCCAGAATGACCCGTTGGTCTGAATTCTTGGCGGCCTACAACTACATCTTGCAACACCGCCCGGGGAAATCGATTCTCCACGCTGATGCATTGAGCAGAACACCGCTCCCAGACTCTGTTGTGGATCCAGCCCCAACCATCTCAACGCTACAGATCGAAGCTCTACATGCACCACCCTTGACGGCTAGAGACATTGCATTTGAAACGAAACGCGACCCCGTTCTGCAACACATATTACGCTGGGTTGAACGGGGGTGGCCGACGGACCAAATAGCACCTGAATGGGCGCCTTTCAAAGCCCGCCAAACCGAGCTGTTTTCCCAAAAAGGCTGTATCTTGTGGGGCGATCGAGTCGTAATCCCTGGCAAATTGCAACAGACTGTGTTGGCGGTATTGCATGAGGGACATCCGGGTATTGTGCGGATGAAATCACTCGCACGCAGCTATGCTTGGTGGCCGGGAATCGACAAAAGAATCGAGTCCTGGGTCGCTACTTGCCAACGTTGCCAGGACGTCAGCAACGCCCCACCTAAAGCAAGCCCAACCGAATGGGAAACGCCGAGGGGACCGTGGTCCCGTATTCATATTGACTTTGCGGGGCCTACCAAAGGACACACTTTCCTGATTACTGTCGACGCCTATTCTAACTGGCTCGAGATTCATCGAATGCACACAACTACAACAGACTCAGTTATTAATAAATTAAACAGACTATTTGCCACACACGGGTTTCCGGACGTATTGGTCTCGGACAACGGCCCTCAGTTCACTGCATTGCCCTTTGAACAATATCTTGCTGATCGGAGCATCCGCCATGCGCTAACCTCACCCGCGCACCCTGCGGCGAATGGACGTGCAGAACGCATGGTACAATTTGTAAAAAAGACCCTTCACAAAATGGAATTTGGCAACATCGACGAGAAAATCAATCGAATTCTCTTGTTGCAGCACATCACGCCCCACAGCGTGACCAACAAAACGCCCGCTGAACTTCTTATGGGGCGGAAAATACGATCGCACCTTGACCGGCTCCACCCCGCTTTCGCACCGGAGAAGCCTTTTGGCTCCAGCAGCAAATGCCGGGAATTTAAGGTAGGTGATTTAATCTTTGCCAAAAACTTTTCCGGCGACCCGTTATGGATACCCGCAACCGTTACCCACCTCACCGGGCCTAGATCTTACCGCCTGCTCACAGACGATGGGAGGGTGTGGAAACGCCACATAGACCAGCTCCGATCGAGATTACCACCCAGCGGCCATGACTCCCCGGGTTCACCAACTCAAGGGGGAGGAAGCATCGAGGGAATTGACTTTGATACAAGTAATAGCAGGCCAACGGAAACCCTACAGCCCAGCGAAGCACCGGAAATTGAAGCGGGGAGGGAGCTGAATCTTTCAGGGAACTTTAATACGGGGGAAACTGAACTGCAAAACCCCGAAGAAACACGGAGTAGCAGAGACAACCACAGTGAATGCAGCACGGAATCGCCGTGCAACGAAATAGACTTTAATAAAGGTCATCCAAACGCCCCACCGGAATCGGACATTGGACAAAAACCGGTGGAGCCTCGGAAATCATCCAGGCAGACCAAAAGGCCTGTATATCTTGAGGATTTTATTACAGCTCCCCTCAAACGGAACCCAAGGGGGAGGGGTGTTGTGAATCAATAAAAGTGAATAACCTAAATGCAAATTAGGGGTTGAAAACCTGCACACTTGATTGGTCCTTATACAACAACTCAGGATTGGGCCAGAACTAGACCCTGATTGGCCACGTTTGGAACACTTCTTATTGGTTAGTAGTTTGAACTGTTGCAAAATTCATTGGTTAATAAGGTAGCAGCTAACCCTATAAAAGGGTTACTGCTGTCCATAGCCTTGCTCTGTTATGTTCTATTACTGTTATTAAAGAGTTGAAGTCACTGGTCAGATGTCTGGTCTCCATTATTCTCCATACTTAACAAGTAGCATGACTCCAGCCTGGTCATTTTTCTCACCTTCCCTCCTAAAATAAAAGCCAAGGTTTATGCATAAATTGATTTGAAGGTTGCCCCTGAAATCTAAATGGAACTTTAGCAGATCAGACACCACCTGTGCCACCTGGAGGTCCCCAGGACAAATTGATAGCAACCATGCTTCCTCTTTACCTGTGTTTGGGCCATGACCATAGAGGAAACAAAGGCATATGAGTCTCTTCAAACCCAGCAGGGAGCTCTTTTCAAGACAGACTAAGGTGTCAAATTTTGTCTGCCAGTTGGTGAACTCAGGTGTATTTTTTAAAGTAAGTTTTATCCTGGAAGATCTTTGTCTCTAGAAATCCACAGGGAAAACATGAAGAATGCCTGTTGTTCTGATAATTGCAGGGAAAAATCACTGTCCTATCCCCTTGGCAACAGCTTCTCTTCATGCAACAGAATGGAAAACATGTTTGTGTCTCTTCTTATAATTCACAGAGCAGATGGAGTCATGGTGGAAATTGTGAAGTTGACCTGCATGGAAATGAACCCTGCACACAAGATTGATTTTGTCTTATGCCCTAGTTTGGTCAGATAACATGAGTGCTATTTTGGAATGGTAGCACAAGGCAGAAATGGAATTTGAGGAAGAATCTCAGGATATTTACTGCAATTTTTTTTGTAGGACTTGCACATTTCTGTTGCTGCAGCTGAAGGGTAGGAATTGTCATCTGAGTGTTTCTTTTGGACTATTGTGGTGCTGCTCCCCAAATTGCCAAGTCTGAAATTCTTTTCTTGAAGATTCATTCACAGGACCAGTTGGGATCGTTTCTATTGTACTGCATCAGTATTCCTAAGAGGTCCTTAAAGAGGGCATGCATAAACACAGTAGCGTATCTACTGTTCCTGTCTTACTGTCCCCATTTATCTGTATTTATTTCCTTTGTTCTTGGTTATGTCCACACTTATACTTGTTATCTTCTACATGTTTGACCAATAAATAAATAAAAAAACAAACGAACGAACAAACTTTCTTGCTGCATTGCAACCTCTGTGTCTGAGCTTCTGGATGGCATTTCATAGTTGACTCTGGGGTTCAACATGGCCTCCATCCTTCTTGGCTCAACTCAAAGCAGACCACTTCCAACGTGATCTGAGGAGGAGCTACCCTGGTCCCTTTTGTCCTGGCCCGATCATGGCCTGGTGACTTTTATGCTCCCCTCAACGCAGGGAGGCCAGTCCACTCTTAGTGACTGATGGGGTTCCAAAGGGAACTGGGGATTATACCCCAGGCTCTGCTGCATGGTCTTTCTGAGGCCTCAGCCACTTCCTGGAATAGGAAAGCTACTGAGGCCTTGGATGGGATGCAATCCTCTTGAGCTCTGCTAAAGGAACATGAGGGATGAATCTGACTCAACATGCGCTAAAGCAGGGCTGTCAAACTCGATTTCATTGAGGGCCAGATTGTTGTTGCCCACAGGGGAGCCAGGGGGAGCATGGGTGTATGGGTGAGCATGGCCAGGGTGGATGTTGTCCCTCATGTTGTGGGGTGGGACCTGCTGATCCACTGGAGGAGCCTCATTGACCTTCTCAGGCCACAAAGGGTGTCAACAGACTCCACAGCCCAACTCCACTTCCCTGAGGGGATGCCTGGGTCCACTTGCCTCCTCTTCCTCCTCCTGGCTGCTGCTGCTGGGTCACTCTCCTTGCCCAGTCTGGGCATCCTGGGTTGGGGGGGGGGTTGGGGGACAGCAGGGCTCCTGCTGGAGGGGCTGCTACTGTTGGTGCCCCTGCTTGAAGATGAGGCAGGAGGTGAGGTGGGGGTGGCCTGGCTGTGGGGTTCCAAGGTACGATGGTGTAGGGCATGTGGGTCAGCTCTAGGGCTGGGCTCAGGCGAGGCAGAGTAGGGACGAGAGTCCTGGCTGCCTCCTGGGGATGGGTCTCCCTGCCTTTCCCATAAAGTGGGGCCATTGCGGTTGGGGCAGTGGGTGGGAGGCTCATCCCATGTGTCAGATGGAGCTGGAGGAAGAGGTTTGGACAGCACTGGCTGAGCCCTGTGGTGGCAGCAACATTAACAAGTGGAAGCAGATGCATGGAGGGTGGCATGAAATTTGGCCTGCAAGGGGGCCACAAAGCCATTTGCCCTGTCCCAGCTGAGATGGCCATGGGCAAGAAAAAGCAGATGGTGAGACAGAGTGGGCAGGTGAGTGGGTGGCCACCCGGTGCATTCAGCAGGCTTGATCACCTGCCTCACTCCCATGCCTCTATCTCTGCCTGCTGCTTGGAGGGCTGACCTTGCTGCTTGGACCCACCTGCACATCATGGGCTGCAGAGCCCCAGTGGGGTCCATTGGGTTGCAGCTCCTTCAAGACACCATTGGCTTCCATGCTCTCTCCACCTCCTATGCGTTCCCATTCATTCCTTTGAGGAAAACTCAGAGCCTCACATTGATGAGGCAGCATTGCAGATCTCGATGGGTGGGAGGATTTAAACATGGCTATTTCAAAAAAAAAAAAGAAATTTTATAAAGCCTCAAGTTTTTATACATACACAAATACATTGTATATGTATAGAAACACTGATATCGAACCCAATCCTTTAAAACAATACCTTAAAAATAAACTAAATAAAATAAGGAACAAAATAAGAAAATTCCCTCCTTGAAATAATAAACACACCTTTTTTTTTCAGCTTAAATTTTTTTACTAGGTTATAAGATAAAACACAAAAGTAAATAGGAAGACACAGTAGAAGGGGGAAGGGGGAGAGGAAAGTGAGGAGAAATTGGGGAAAGGAAAAGAAGAAACAATGACTTCCAACTCCCTCTGTTGCAGTAAAAAAAAGCATTAACATTAAACTACAACTATTTGTTTTCTTATAATAATATAAACTAGCCATTTCTAGAAAAACATCAGCCTAATCAGTAAAACCCAAAATCAACTTTTCATTTTTTTCCACTTTAAGCACAAAGTTCACAAGCGGTCTCCATGTGCAAACCAAGTACTTCTATTCTCTGCTTTAACCAAAATGGTCAATTTAGCCATTTCGGCCAACTTTATTTATTTATTTATTTATTTATTTGATTTGCCAATTGTTTACAAGATAATAAGTATAAGCGTATACATAGTTGTGAATACATGAAATGGGTACATATAAGAAAAATAAAAGAATAAGAGAAACAATAGGACAGGGACGGTAGCACGTTGGTGCGCTTATGCACGCCCCCTACAGACCTCTTAGGAAGGGGGTGAGGTCAATAGTAGACAGTCTAAGGTTAAAGTTTTTGGGGTTTGGGGAAGAGACTACAGAGTCGGGTAGAGTATTCCAGACGTTGACCACTCTGTTGCTGAAGTCGTATTTCCTGCAATCAAGTTTGGTGCGGTTTACTTTGAGTTTGTATCTATTGTGTGCTCTTGTGTTGTTATGGTTAAAGCTGAAGTATTCATTGACAGGTAGGACATTGCAATGTATGAATTTATATACCATGCTTAAGTCAGACCGAAGACGGCGTAATTCAAGGTTTTCTAGTTCTAGAATTTCAAGTCTAGTGGCATAAGGTATTCTACAACAAGTAGAAGAGTGGAGAACTCTCCTTGTGAAATATTTCTGGACTTTCTCAATTGTGCTAATATCAGATACGTAATGAGGGTTCCAGACTGATGAACTGTATTCGAGTATTGGTCTAGCAAATGTTTTGTATGCTCTGGTTAGTAGTGTGATATTACCAGAGAAAAAGCTACGTAGGATTAGGTTAACAACTCTTAATGCCTTTTTGGCTATGTAGTTGCAGTGGGCTCTAGCACTTAGATCATTAGAGGTGAGTATTCCAAGGTCCTTTACAGAGCTTGGGTCATCAACAAGTTATTGACTATTCAGCTTGTATTTTATTTTCTGATTTTTTTTGCCAATATGTAAGACAGAGCATTTATTTGTTGAGATTTGAAGTTGCCATTTGTGTGACCATTCAGATACATAGTCGAGATCTTTTTGAAGGGTAGCAGTATTGTCTGTGGTATTGAACAGCTTTACATCATCAGTGAAAAGAACGCAATTGCTCTTAATATGATCGCAGAGGTCATTTATGTAGAGTATGAAGAGAGTTGGTCCTAGAACACTGCCCTGGGGGACACTACTATTGACAGGTACTGGATTTGATAGGACGCTCCCGATTTTGACCATTTGTTGTCTGTTTGACAGGAATGCTTCTATCCAGTTATTCAGTTGTCCAGAGATACCATAGGATTTTATTTTTAGGAGTAGTTTGTCGTGTACCACTGAATCAAAGGCTTTACAGAAGTCTATGTAGATTGCATCTATTGCTTTGCCCTGGTCGAGTTGTGTCGTCCATATGTTTTTGCAGTGTAAGATTTGCAGATTACAGGATAGTTTTTTTCTGAAACCAAATTGTTTATTGGAGAGTAGGTTGTTTGTCTCTAAGTGGAGGATGATGGATTGGTTAATAATTGATTCCATGACTTTACAGGTGACGCAGCATAAGGAGATTGGTCTGTAATTTTCAACTAGGCTTGGGTCTCCCTTTTTGAAGATGGGGATGACTGTGGCTTGTGACCATAGGTTAGGCAAGGAGCTGGTTGTGAAAGATTTTTCAAAGATTATGCTTAGACGTTTGGCTATGGAAGTGGATAGCTTTCTTAAGAAGTAGGCACATATTCCATCCGGTCCAATAGATAGACATGGTTTTAGATTGCGTAGTGATTTTTCAACATTGTCTTCTGTGAAATCGATATGTATTAGATCATTGTTGTTATCTGTGGTATGGCTAGGAAATACTGGGCATGATCCATTGCTGTTTACAAATACTGAGCCGAAGAATGTGTTAAAGATGTTGGATTTAATGGTGTCGTCGTTGCCGTCTTTACCATCAGGTCCTATCAAGGGAGGGATGGACCTTGAGTCTTTTAGTTTGTTGTTTACAAAATTGTAAAAAGCACGGGTGGAATTGGTGCTTAGAAGGTTTTCCTCTTGTTTAATGTGATAATTGGTGCATTCGGTCTTTATCTGGTGGCATAAATTTTTGTATCGGTTTTTGAAATTGGCAACGTGACCAGATTTGTTTTTCCGCCAGAGTGATCTCTTTTTGGATTGAAGTTTCCTTATTGATATGGGTAATCTGCTTTTTTGTTTTGTTTTGGGAGTTGTTGTTGGAACATATAGTTTGATGACTCTTTTGACTTCAAGTAAAAATATGTTGTAATGGT
This sequence comes from Notechis scutatus, assembly GCF_900518725.1. Next base: position 7,134 of record NW_020717534.1, on the reverse strand, counting down.
CTTCAACAGTATTGCATCCAGTGAATAGAGATTGCCAATCAAGGGATGAGAGATCGTTGTCTATAAGATCATAGTTGCCTTTTTTGAAGTTACAATTGGGGATTACATCATTGTGGTGATTTTTGTGTGGACGTATGTTGAGACAAAAGTCAATCATATTGTGGTCACTACTGGAAAAGGGTTCTTTAGTTTGTATTCCGTAAATTAAATTCAAACTATTGCAGAAGATGAGATCAAGGCAGTTGTTTAGTCTAGTGTTGTTGGTTACTAGTTGTTCCAGTCCCAGATTTGTAATAGCATTATAGAAGGTTGTGTGTATGATTTCAGTTGTACAGTCATTTAGGGTCCAGTCAATATGAGGTAGATTGAAATCACCAAGAAGGATAAAAGGGTATGGGGAGGATGCAGCCCATGTTAGTAATGTATTTAGCTTGTTTACATGTTCGATGTCATAATCAGGTGCTCTGTAACATAGTAAGAATCGAATTGTGATATTTAAGGATAGTTCACAGATGATGGTTTCAGGAAGGGCAAGCTCCTGGGTAACTCGGATATTTTTTAGATGTAAGGATTTTTTATAGAATATAGCAACACCACCTCCTCGACGATTTTCACGATCTGATCGGTAAACATGATAGTCTCTTACTGTGGTAATGGAGTCAGGGAGAGATGCATTGAGCCATGTTTCAGAGACAAATATAATGTCGAAGTTAGCCATATTTAGGAGGATGAGAAATTCAGGTATTTTATTCACGAGGCTTCTTGCATTGAGTAGTTTTCATTTGAGGCCGGCAGTAGTTGGAATTGAGGTAGTTGGGGGCGTGCGTGCCTAGTCTTGTGTAGCTTCTATAGCCATTCATATAATGGGAATCAAAGTGTCATTCCATTTTTGTGTGTCAACACAAAATAAGATAAAAGTTCCAAATTTTTTCTCCAAGTTTCCAAACCCAAAAGAAAAGTTTCTGGTTTCATTTTCATTTTTGTTTTAAGAATTTTCTGTATTATAATATCTTACTCCAATTTTTTTTTGATTTATCACATGTCCACCATAAATGGTAAAAAGTTCCTTCTTTCTTTGACACTTCCCAAATTCATTTAAAATACCCTTATACACTCTAGATAATTTGTCCGGTGTTAAATACCAGTGATACATTATTTCATAAAAAATTTCTTTTAAATTATAGTTTACTGTAAATATAAAAAACCTTTCAACTACATATTTTTCCATTGTTCAAGCATCACAATATATCAAAAATTCCTTGTTCACTGAATCACACAATGTTTTACATGTTCACTTTCCAAATTCAATTTCAATAACATTTTATAAATCTTAGCAATATTGACCCTGTTCTCCCCAATTTGGGTCTGAGCCTGGTGCTGAAGCCAATGATGGACGCCAGACACAAGTTGCAGGTTTTCTGATTGATTTTTATTGGATTGCTTTTTATTCAAGGAAAAGGGCTCCTGTTCAAAATGCCAAGAGCCAAGAACAAAGGATAGAGTAACTTTTATACATTTTTACTAAAGGAGAAGGTGGCATGAAGCGAGATAATAAGAAATATCATCTAATAAACATTTTAGTAATAATTCTACAATTTGTTCTATTGGTCTCTAGCTGTCCCTGTTCCCAAGTCTTAGCTAATGACTGGCCTAGGAGTTATCTAATACACATTTGATTTGCTGCAGGCAATCTTTATTCCTAACTATTAGCTGAGGTCTGCCAGTTGTCTAACTCATGTTACTTTTATCAGCTTTCTAATTAGCCAGGATTGTTACAAGATTTACACATGCATATTTCCTGTGGATAAGAATTCTTTGTTCTTGCCAGACAGACTCCACAGTTACAGGGTTCCTGATTTACTTTCACATGTGTGTATGATCTTGCTTTATTTTAGCAGAAAACCCATCATGACTACTGTTAAGCCTGAATTCCCCAACGAGTGTTAAGGAAAACAAACTAAACAGAATGTGTAGCGTAGTCAGATAGGCAGACAGGTAAAGGTGTGAGATAAGTTTTTTAGTTAACACGCAGTAAAAAATACAGATACGCTTGTGCTATCAAAAATATAGTTTATTCCATTTAAGAATTATAGCTTAGTCAAAATAACGATCCATTAGTCATATATCAATTTTAGTCAAGTCTTGTCGGGGATACTCTATTTGCAAAGTCCGTGTTGAATAGCCAATGTCAGTTCACTTACAATAAATCAGTCCAATCTTTATCTTTTCTCCGTTGATAAAAATCAACACTCCTTTTTCTCTCCCCGTTCCAGCAAGAACACAGTCATCAATCCATCCAGTAATTAGGGATCAGTAAGCCAGAGAGAGAGAGCTGCAATTGCCTCGCTTCTTATATAGTGCTTTTACAACCACACCCTTAATTACATTCTTGCTGTTAAAGTTACACACACTTTAACTAACAAACCATGATACCATATTTATTATTTTTACCCAAAACAGTTAGGGTAAACAATGTTATCCCTAACATTCTCGCCTTTTGGGTAAAAATAATAATATTACAATAATATAACTATTTACACCTTTAAATCATAATTGTTACAACTCTCTTTAAATTTTACAACACCTTGAGCTTTTGTAAACTGGTCTGCAATGTTTTCTTCCGTCATGCGGTACTCTAGTTTAATTAGACCATTTTTCACAGATTCTCTAACATTTAAGTATCTTAAATCAGTATGCTTTGATCTAGTCTTTACAGCAATATTAGTAGCTAACTGTATGGCTGCCTGGTTGTCCTCGTACACAATAATGGAATCTTTAACAGTTATACCCATGTCTAATAATAACTGTTTGTACAGAATTAACTCAGTGCATAGTAATGACAGACATGAAAATTCTGCTTCCATCGTGGACAAGCTGATATGCTGTTGTCTGATTGACCTCCACCCTATTAGTGTCTTACCAAATAATATAGCCATCCCAGATGTTGATTTTCTAGTGTATATGTCAGTTGCAAAACTTGCATCTGCATAGGCACTAAGAATCAAATCACCTTTTGGCTCTAGATACAATGCATGATGCATTGTTCCTTTAAGATATCTTAAAATTCTCTTTAATGCTTGCCAATGACATTGATGTGGATCATTATTAAATTGTGCCAGCTGATTAACACTATAAGCAATATCTGGCCTTGACCAATTGCTTATATATGATAAGCTACCAATCAAAGATTGATAGATGATCTTATCGAATTTGGGACTTTGAGCATCAGTTTGGCAAACTTCCTGACTCATTGGAGTCTTTGCAGGCTTACAAAGTTCTATTTTATACAATTTAATTAATTGGCAAATTTTATCTTCTTGAGATATCTTAAATCCATTTGTGGTTTTGTTAATTGTCAATCCTAGATACTTTTTAATTTCACCTAAATACTTTAATTTTATCTTTTTGGCTAATAATGAAATAATCTCAGTTGCTTCATTATTGGTTTTAGTAATCAAAGCAATATCATCTGTAAATAATAACAATAATGACACCGTTCCATTATTTTCTCTTTTAAACATACATGGATCTGCTAAACCAGATTTAAACCCTATATTGTTTAATTCTTTCACAATATATTGGTTCCATTCATAGCCAGATTGTTTCAATCCATATAGACTCTTTTTGAGTTTCCAACAATCATTGCTATTTGTTTTATTATCATTTATACCAACTGGTTTTTTCAAATATATTGTATGCTGCAATGGTCCATGCAGATATGCAGTTTCTACGTCTAAATGGTTAACGATATAATTCTTCTTAGCTGCCCATACTAAAGCTGCTCTTAAAGTTGTAGCCTTTAAATTTGGTGCAAATACCTCATCATAATCAAATGTATTTTGATTAAATCCTTGAGCTACTAACCTAGCCTTATAAGTAACTGTCCCATTATTTCCAGTCTTTACTTTGAATATCCATTTGCACCCAATGGATTTTTCTCCTGGAGGTAATTTGGTATCTTCATATACTTTCATTTCCTTTAATGAATTTAACTCTTTTTCTATTGCCTTTTGCCAATTCTCCTGATCCTTTACAGCAGTGGTCCCCAACCTTTTTTGTATCAGGGACCGGTTTCAAGCAGAAAATTTTTGCAAGGACCGGGGGGGGGGG